>JANHFL010002256.1:24055-36221 GCA_032468155.1 Oxyrhabdium leporinum
AACTCACAAGAAAGTTACACAGACACACACATATTCCAAACCACTCAGATTATTTCTTTCAAAGATTCACATGTTTGTAGTTTGAGTGATTTTTCCATAGATAGCTATGGTTCTAGACACTGCAGGGGGAAGAGAGGCTGTCCAGGGAACAATTTGAGAAGGGTGAGGGTGCAGCTGCATCATGGACAGATAAAGAAACTCAAAAAGGATCCATGCTAACATATCAGATTGTAAAAAGAGACAGTGGGAGTACTTTTGTACTTTTGTACATTTGTACTTTCAGACTTGCAAAATTTAATGTTAATTAGAATTATCTCATTTAGTGTGTTTCCTGTCTCATCTACCTGGTAATGCTGACAATATAGTATTGTAAAAAAGAACTGTTATTCCGAAAATAGCAGACTCAGCCTAACTTCTTTCTCCAACTTTGCGAAACAGAAATGAATTAACAAATAATTATGAGATGTTGTATTTGGCAATGGACATATAATTAGACATAGATTTATTTTACTGTATATCTCAGTTTGTTATTGCTTCTAAAGTCAACATGAAAATTATATATGTATGCATATATTTTTTTCTAATTATATAGCTATTTTCTAAGATTTTGTTTTATAATTTTAAGGGACAGTTTTGTCTAGAGTTTTCCCAATTTTGTGGGCATTTTGTATGAAGTTTTAAATTGGAAAATGCAACAAAGTATGTAATAGTGTGAATATTGAAGGATAATTATGATCTGGTCCACATTTTAGTTTGGAAAGTGCAAATTAAATTGGCAATCCAATTTATTTTGGCTCCCATCTCCATTACTTATTAACACGATCAAAGCTTTTCCACCTATCAAATTAAAAGAACTGTCTTTTAATTAAATGGAAGTGTAAGATTATAATCCTGTACTGACTGATATGGCCAAAAACTCTACTGAACATGATGGAACTTACAGATATATATTGTAAATGAATTTACAAAAGCACATTACTGGTTTACTTTTTAGAAAACAACAGTTCCCAAATAGATTACACAACCAGCTCTGATAAAATTCTCCTTCTTGTATCTTAATATTGCTTTCCCATAGGATGATATATTTTTTCTCATATATTAGACAACAAGCAGGACAATATTTTGAATGTAGTCATGAATCTATTAGTTTACAGGTTGGAAAAAGGAAATCAAAATATAGCAAAAAGGTTTTTTTCCTTTCCTATCTTGATACATTTGAGTCCTATCGGTACAGTTATTTTTTCTTTCTTTCATGGAATCATGTCTGATTTATGGAGACTGCCAGGACAAGTCTCTGCAGTTTTCTTGGCAAGGTTTTACAGAAGTGGTTTGTCATTGTCTCCTTTCTAGGTCTATGGAGAAGAGGTTGTCCAAGGCCACTTTTTTTTGTACCTAAGGCAAGACTAGAACTCAAAATGTCCTGGTTTCTTATCTGGTGCCTTTACCACTATATCACTCAATTGATACACATATTGCTTTAAACTGAGGAGAAAAAACACCCACCAAAGCTACTACCCATATTTTTTCCTAAATGTATGAATCAACATGCACATCGTTTAGTACTGAACATTCTGGAAAGACTTTAGCAATAGTAATAGCAATGGCATGTAGACTTATATACTGCTTCACAGTCCTTTACAACCCTCTCTAAGTGGTTTACAGAGTCAGCATATTGCACCAAAAATATGGGTGCTCATTTTACTGACCTCAGAAGAAATTAGCTTGCAAAACTGTATTCTAAGTACTGTGCCACCACAGCTCATAGAATCAATAGAATTATTTCCATCAATAGATGGTGAGCAAGTGATTCAGCAACAGTTAGCATTAGTCTCCCTATATAAATAGGAGTTGCCATTCTATGTACATTCAGCCTTTCTTGCCTATTTTCTCATTCCTTACCTGTTCATCCCTTTGCTTCTTTGTGCAGGATGGAACTCAGGAGAAACATGGTGGTCTGTGGTTGCTTTTATACTTTGCTATGATGAACCATTTTACTTGACAAAGTGAAGTTGTAATCCTCAAGACAAGCATAAGAAACTTGAATAGGAAAGTTAGTGGAGCAATATTTTTTTTTCAAAATACCTAGTAATACAGTTAGCAATGGCATGAAGGGAGCCTCAGACAAGCATAAAACTTAATTACATACTCAGTTGCTGCTTCATATGAACATTCAAAAATGCAAGATGATTGAACAGAGCTCCTGTTGGAACTAGTGATGGAACTAGATAGATAACAGCAGTTCCACCTTTCTTCTCCTGTAATATTGTCCAGTGACACCAAGAAAATTGTGCAATTACAACTGACTTGGCATGAGAATAAAGATAGTTACAAGTTTGTAGATAACATGTGCCAATATCCATGGTGGTACAGCAAATGGAATCTAGTTTATACCATGCTGATTACTGGCATCCGTTTGAAATACTGTGCTCTCCTTTCATGTGTCTTGAAAAGAAAAGAACAATTATTATTACATACACAACAAAGTGAAATCACAGGTCCCAGTTCTTTAACTGGTGTTGACCTTCATATGCATTGAGTTGTTCCCAAGAACATAGAATGTAATGTATTGGTGTAGTATATGTGTGGATCCAAGCAGCATTGCCTTTTGCAATTGACAGATGGAAATTTTGATGATAAATATATTTTCTAAGCGGTCATCCCAGACTTTTTGTTATGGCACCCTGTATGGCCATAACTATTGGAATCATCACAGCCACTTTATGCCATAATCTTTCAATTTCGATTTTCAGACCTATCTCCTGGTATTGTCCCATCAGTTATCTACATTTTCTTATTTTTAATTATAGTTAGATCCGATGTGTTATGAGTCAAGACAGTATCTGTTTGTATTCAGAAATCTCCCAATATTTTAACCTGCTCATTTTTATTATTGTTTCAAATCTATTTTCCCATTTTTTTGTTACTTGCCCAGGATCATTTTTACAGATGTTCCAGTTAATCATTTTGGTGGCTGTGTTATGCAGTTGCTTATAAACAGATTGTGCAATTTTCTTGCATGAGCTGAGAATATAATCAACTGTTTCTTCTACTTTTTGCACAATCTGCACTTTGAATCCCTTGACAACTTTTTCAATTGTGGCCTTGATTCCATTCATTCAAATAGCTTGCTCTTCAGCAGCCAAAATCAGGCCTTCGGTTTCTTTTTTAAAAGTTCCAGCATTTCAGGTTTTATCCTCATCCACTTTGCTCTCCATTTTTTGCAGAAGTAGAAATTGACCATGTAATGCTTTTCCTTACCAGCATCCTGTTCATGTTTTTATTACATTATTTTGATATTACCCTTTTGGTTTTTGTACATTCAGTAAACATCAGTTGTTAACCTGCATCAATGTGTGTTCTTAACTGTTTTTTACATAATTAGCCAATGCATGCTTTTATTCTTCAACAATTTGACTTGTAATAAACTTCAGCCTTCATTTTCTGCAGGGTTAATATAATTATCAATATCTCTATGCAGATGAAATGCATAATGAATTGTCATCAATTTTCTTGTTTTTAGATCCAAACTTCAATTCAACATATATCCAGTGTGATTACTGGCATCTATCTAAAAGGACACACTTTGTTTTCATTTATCTTGAAAACAAAATGATTATATATTATTATCATGGATTGTTGCATAGTCAGCCAGATGTTTTTGCCTGGATTTGGCGTTTTTATCCATCTATTGAGTTCTTTCCAAGGCCCTAGATACACAGATATTGTAGTTCGATAGTGTTAAAGGAATCATTCCAGGATGTAAGTTCTTTTAAATAAAGCCATCTTTTGCAATTGACTGATGGTGATTTTCTCGTTATTGTTGTTATTATTGACATACTATCTGCTTTTTTTCAGATGTAAAATTTGAATAGAGTTCTAGTCTTTTTTGGATGATATCCTACTTTACATTATTCACTCTCAGAATCTCACCAAAGATGTCCAATTTGATTTGATGTTTTGTCAAATTCAGTGCCCATCCTTGATACTTTTTCCTTTAAATTCCTAAATAAATTATAAATCTGTTCAACAATTTTGAATGAGACTCTGTGGACAGTCAACTAATTAAAGTTTTCAACTGCCTTTCAACCAAAGAGCTTTTCAAGGTAGTTTATACTATACACACTAGCATATGGTGTGAGAAGGGATTAATTTAGTTCTTTCTACACCTTCTGTCATTGGAAGACCCCTTCTTTGAGATACAATCAGGAAAACATATTCCTGGTTAAGTTTCTGTATAAAATACTATGATACCAGCTTTAAATAGTGCTTTTAAGTGAATATTCAGATTTCCACTGCTCTGTGAATTTTGGCATTAATTTTGTTTCAAGGATATGCAATGTACACACTTGTGAAGTCATTGCCACTATAAAATCCTCTTTTTTTTCTCAATTTCTATCTTTTAAGCTTAGGGAAAGTTTCTCAACTGGAGTTGATAATACGTAGTTTCTTGAATGCCATCACTAAAGCATCACCCAATCATCACAATCTTAAATACATTGGATTTAAATAAATCATTTTACCATACACCCCTTCAATTCCTTTGAGGAATACACTTTAGCCCCTGTACTTTCATGGGCTTATTATTTTGCCCTGTTCCTTATTTATGAAATGTTAAAACATAAAGAATAATTAGTGCAAACATTCATTCTCTAGCCCAGTTCTTCAGCTGTGTGGGTTTCAACTCCCACAATTGCTCATCCAGCATTCTTAAAATAGCCAGGGTTGAGAAATACTGCTTTAGGGATAAATCTCTTAATAGCACTTGAAACTATATTAAGTGGTAGTTCTGTAAAAATAAATAAATAAACATGCATCTACATTGGAGCACACCTGTCAAGGGGAATAGCCTTCTGTTCTTAAAAAAAAGTCCCTCCAATCTTAGTTGATTACTAGACCAGTATGCAACAACAAGAGAATGTTGGCATTTGCAGAACAGCCAGCAATCAGGCAAGATTGGTCTGAAAGAACCATAGCTGCTAGGGGTTTTTTGGCTACTAGTAGCCCCAGAGGTTGCCCTCACATTGATTCAAGAACCCAGCTCTCCGATAAGTTAGCTTATTGCAAGAACTAAGAGAACCTTTAACAACAAAGTCCACTGATCACCAGCCACAAAATGTAAGTTTGTATACAGTCAATTCAAAGTACACTTCTTTGTCTTGCTTGCAGGGTGCAAAGGGTTTGGGTGCATCTGTTTCTGGGCAATAAGAGGACTTCTTATAATGGACTAGCCTAACTTCAGGCTATTTGCTTCTGTCAAATTCTTGACCCTCAAGTATATCAAAAATTAAGTTTTTGATGGATACTAATCAGGTTTACCAAGAGGAAGGAAGATCAGGTTACAAAAATATTAAGAATTATGACTTTGACATTTAGGACTCTTTTGATCTCTGAGTTCACTAGAGCATAGCTTTCTTCATTTTTATTTTGATACAGCCCTTTATGAAGGAAAGAGAGAGGGAGGGAGAGAGAGAGGGATCCATTTTCCGATTAAGAAAGACTACACAAATCTTCTGAACTTGCAGTCTTGTGTAAACTGCTTCCTGACATCACAACATTAGAATTAATGGTGGTAGCTTGTAAGTGGTATAAAGCATGATGGCTACTTGTATTCTTTATTAAGATTCATTTATCAGGTTGGCATGTACCATCCTTCCTTCCAGATATTTAGAATAATGAATATTGAATGCAGTCTTCATACTTCAAAAAAATAGAGTTAAGCTGAGACAGAGTCCTTTAACTGATCTGTCAGTCACTTTTTAAGTAGAATGTTCAAGTGATTGCTTGGAGAAAGTAGTCATGGTAGTTGGAGAAAACCAAAATAGAGTTATGAATTTTCAAAGATGATTATGTAGCATGCAAGGAAATTTTGAAGGAGGAGAAACAAAGAATGAGTAGACCCATGAATCTTTAATAAACTCTTGCCCAAGACAATATATTATTATGAGACACTGAGTAGTGTATATACATATATCCCATTTTCTTTGTATTTTTAAATGTAATAAGATTGATATTAATTTTTTTAAAGAGAAAATAAGGAAAATAAGAAAAAATACACAAAAAATAAACAAATAAAAGAACCAAATAGGGAAAATAAACCACAAAGTAATTACAACATTATCGAATTGGTTTTTTTTAATATTCCATTATTTTAACGAATTAGATTGCATAAAGCTATCAATCATTGTTAAAATCCAAGTCATATAAAATATCAACAGCAATAGTTAAGACAATATAAACATAAAGAAATAACATTGCAATGAAATCTGAAGCATGCCAATAAAACATCTTATACAAGTTATCTTTGAGGCAGGGATATCAAACTCAAGGCCTGTGGGCCAGATGTATCCCACGGGATGCTTAGATCTGGCCCATGGGGCCACCTTGGAAACAGCAAAGGAATGGCCCATGGTGCCTCTGCCAGCAAAAACTGAGCTCAGGAGGGCTGCATTTTCACTGGCAGAGGGTTGTAGGAGGCCGTCGCAGCTGAAAAAAGAGCTTGGGAGCTCGTGTTCACTGGCAGAGTGTTCAGGCCACCACAGGCTCGGGCCACTCGGGCCACCACCAACACGAGTGATGTTAAGCTGGCCACATCCCCTGGCCACACACACTCAGCCCTCCCCCCAGGGTAAAACACAACCCTGATGCGGCCCTCAATGAAATTGAGTTTGACACCCCTGCTCTAAGGGCAATATTCTGTCGGAATATAGTGTTCCAATTATTTTCCCATTGCTGCACATACGTTATTCCACCTAACTCTGCAACCATTTGATCCTACAGTTTGAACGCATGCGGTTTCTCAGTCATATTTCACCAACAATTTATAAGGCTCAACAAATACTCTGAAGTTTTCCAATTCAATCAAGACTCTTAAGCATCTCTCCTTATTTTTACTGTCCCTTTAAAAATGTACAGCTTATTTGAAGATGCTTAAACTGATTAGGTGGCTCTGACCTTTCTGAAAAGAAAATCTCAAAGAATTTACCTTTGCCTTGCTGAGAAACAAATTGTATGTCTATATGATTTTGTTGTCTTCCCATCGTATGAATTTTGTATTTTCTTCTTCATGAAAATAAATAAGCAATAACAAGGAAGAAGTAGAAAGTCTGATTCTTATCCTCTATTTATCCCAAACTTTTAATACATTGCTTATTATTACATCATCTCTTATAACCTGTTCAATCAAATCAAATCTTATTACGGTCATAGATCATCATATATAACTTACTTTTGTTTGTAGCAATCCAAAGATATATGTGTGATCTGGGATTCTGTTTTCAATTTTATCGGAATTATTTAAAGCAAAAAGGTAAGCCAAGTAGAATTTTCATTGTAATGGCTGTAATTCTTTCTTTACCAAGACGATTTAAACTTTCTCTATCTTAAAAATTTTGTTGTTATATTTGTTCCATATCTGTGAATCATTATTTTAAACATGTCTTCATTGGTTTTACCAAATAAACTCCTAGTTATTTAATCTTTTTACTAATGATATTAAAACCTGTATATCTGTATTATCAGTATTTCCTTGTGCTGGTTAATGACTGCAATAAAGTCATTTCAATTATTTGCAATTATACAGTTTGCAATTATACAAACTACAAAATTTGCAATTATACGAACATTGCTTTCCCCCCCAGTTAAATTGCATTCCAGCGTTTCAGTTTTATTGATCTGACATCTTGAAGCTGAACCATATTGCTATTATCAATTGTTATTATCAATTCCTAGCTTGAATAATTGTAAATTCAACAGCAATTGTAAATATTTTTAGTCTGTGTTCTCCAATTTCAGCAATTTTATTTTCTTGGTATTTTCTTTACCAATGGCTCCTATACCAAATAGAACAGGGGTGTCAAACTGGCAGCACACAGGTCATATACGTCACACACAGGCCACGGCCACCCCAGCTCCATGAAGGGGGAAAAATCACAAAACATCACTTGACAGAAACATGATGCTGTGAGTTTGACACCCGTGAAATAGAATAAGGAAAAAGACAAGTCCCCTGCATTATGGTATGTTTTTGTGATAAATACTAAAACCGTATATTATGATCTTGAGGGCTTACAATCTTTAAAAAATATTCTATATAAATGTTAAAAATTATTTATTTTCCTCAGTTGTAACTTTTATAACTAGGTTGCATTCAAGTATTCATCAATCTCTTCCAGGTGAGATGGCCATGTACTACATAATGTTGATTAGTGTTCTAACCTTTAACAAATTTTCCCATTACATTCTTCACTTTAGACACATGTCTTGCTTGATCCCAAACAGAGATGATAATTCTTTTTTTCTGATTCCATTTGCAGTTAATAACCAATCAGTTTGTCTGATTTTTGGCCTTTTTCAAAAGTATTTCTCTGACAAATTTCAACTTCCTATACCGGTAGGTCTCTTTTACTTCCATTAAATCTACTTGGTTACAAATTACTTTAAACTTTTGTTCCAAGTTCAAAATGGCTTGTGCTTATGCTTTAATTCTAATTGCTTAAGCTCATTCACTAGTACATCCTATAACATTCTTTTGCCTAGCTTTCTTTCTGTTTGATGTCAGAGAGAGAGAAATAATCCTCTCATAAATTTTTTGCTAGAGTCCCATATTGTAGATAAAGAGACATGAGAAGTTAAATTGATTTGGAAAAAGCTGCTTAATTCCTGTTGGCACTTCAATTTAATGTCCCCTTGTAACAGTAAAAGTAGTTGGTTAAGCGTTACTTCTTCAGGCAGGAGGATCTTCTTTTTAATCTTACAATTATTGAGTCATTTATTTATTTGATTTCTATAGCTGCCTGTCTCACATAAATGACTCTGGATGGCTTACAATTAAATAGATGAAAACAAATAAAATACATAGTATTAAAAAAGCAGCAATACATCATAAAATATAATCTACAGTATATATGTAATGTTGATAACTTCCATATCTACAAGATTAGTTAACAATGAATTATACATTCTAGCATACATCCAGTCTTGTATAGCTTTTGTGAACTGAAGAATAAGTGTATTATTTAATAAGTTAATAAGTGTATTATTTCTGTGCAGAATATTTATAGCTCTTATGCATCAAAAGGGATAATAATGACAAATAATCTAAAACATGTTGTGTGAGATTATAGTTCTTTTTGTATGAATCTGATTTGTATATCTTGAGAGGCTAGGAAGAACTAATTGAAACCAAACATATTCTATAAAAACGGTAATGATAACATACAAAACCACAAGCATTTTAAAAGATAAAATTGACAATTCATGACATTCACTTTTGTGGGAATGATGTGTTTCAGGATTCATATTTAAACCATATTTCACCACATAATATCAATCAAAATTGGTTTAGCATGAGCCAGTATGCACCACACTGCTACGTTTGAAGAAGATGAATACACCTTAAAATTATTAAATGTGCTTAAATCCTGAAGCAATCAAAGGGACCTAAGGTTGGGGAATCTGATCTTCATTGGCCATGCTGACTAGGGCTGATGAGAATTAAAATTCAACATTCTTCACAATCGCAGTTTCTTCATGTCATTCTAACACAAATGCTTCTGAAAACTTTGTCTCCAATAGAAGAGAGTATTTGTAGCTCAGGTTGAATCATGGAGACCTTGGTGTTCTCTGATCTTCATTCTTTTCTGGAAGCCTAGCACTCAGACAAATCAGCCATCCACAGGCACATCAAGATAAACAAAATTTACATAGGATTCAAAAGAGTCAAGTAAAAAGCCAAAAAAAAGAACAAAAAGAGCCAAAAAAACTTCCTTTCCAGGAATCAACACTCAGATATGCAGGGATTAACACCAGGCTGATAATCAAACAGTAACCAACACTATAATCAAGGAACTACCAAGAAGAAAACAACACTCCCACCAACAAGCCACTATATATAAACAGAAGTAAATTCATCCCTTTCTAGCAGTGAAGATGTTATCTACTTGGGCAATGAAACATCTGCAAGAAAACAACCAAACTCAGAGACCACTAAGAACTGCACAGCATTAACTCTGATTTAAAATGCATGATATTTTTTATATGCTTCTCTGTTGTATAATTTAAATCTATACTTTTTTCTCATAAAATGGACTGAAGGCATTCAAGGCCAAATGAAGGGATGTGCCTTGTTGAAAAAAATGAGACTGTTAAAGTAGCCCTTTACTAGTATTAGTGAGAGTGCAAATCTTACAGAACCCTTCACACCAGCCTCTCTATTCACATGACACTTTCAGAATTGTTATAACCAGAGGCCTTCGCAGGAATCTACACCTTCATAGAAAGCTAAAATATGTCAAGAAGAGTTTGTTGCTTTGGCAGGTGACTGGTGTCAGATTCCCTGCGGCAGAAAGCTGAAATGAATCTCAAGAGGAATCATTATTAGACCCTGAGAAAAGGTCACATCATTTATAGCTTAAGAGTTACTTATATGTATTCCATAGTGTCTATTATTTCCAAATGGTTCAGTAATTTAAATAGTTGTGAAGATGCCTGATGGTCCATGAATGAACAGCATTGTTTTTCATTGTTTTTGCCTTCTGGAAATAAAATACAATGACAGAAAAATAGATACCTTGCTAGCTGATAATTGTCTATGTAAATTGCAACTCTCTATTGTAAATGCTAGCTGCAAAAAAGTATTACTGTAGCTGTGGGTCTTTTGGTCTGTAGAGAGGACCAGGTTGTTATATCAGGTATAGTTTATTCATGCAGCTGAAAAAGCAGTCAAGCACACTATTATACTATTAATTGAATGTGGTGATTTCTTTTTAAATAAATGTTTGTAATGAAAAACAAAGGATTAAAAAGAAGAGGCCCAATGAAATTTTGTCAGACTTTTAACTTAATTACACGCTCCAAGCTAAAAAAAAAAAAAAAAGCATAGTTTTATTAGTTTCCCCCCACCTCTTCCTTTATCCCCTATATCCATTTTTTTTCCTCCCTGGCTTTCCATCTCATTTATTTTAGAAACTCTGTGTTGGTTTTCCAAATAATTGCTTTCTTCCATCTGATTATTCATTTATATACTTGTCTTACAAAACTAGCTAACACAAGACTAGAAATAAATATCAAAATGATGTGTTATATATGTTTGGGGGTATTTATTTATTTAGGTTTCCACCAAAAAAGATAATTTAGATAATTGATATCTACAGACTAGAAACTAAATAAAGTCTAACTTTGCCACTGATCTTTGTGGGATCCATGCATCCATTGTCATCCTGAAACCATGCCAGGGATAGAAACATAGAATATCAAAAATCTAAAAGTAGGGCACATAAAAACACATTGGTAAAATCAATGCAATTGTCAAGAAATAGAGTTGGAGCTTTTTAAATGATTTTTGTTGTTATTGTTGTTGTTCCACAAAGGTTTTAGAAATAAAACCAAGGTCCGATGTAATACCTTAATTAGGGATATAAAAGGTATAGCCTCCAAACCATGTCTAATCTGATGAGGGGGTGCTGTGGCTTGGACATTGTCCACAATGCTTCCATAGAGTTTTTCACTGTTGCCCCTCTTTGCACACTGCAAAGATATTTCCCATCTGCACTCTGCCATATTCCTGCCTCTCCCATCACCATGTCTTCTCTGTGCTGCCCCTCTGCTTGTAGACATTTTAGGAATACTGTATCATGTAGCAGATGGAGCAGGACTGTTGTTTTAGAAGATAGGACAAGAAGCCAAGAGCTTCAACGATAAAGAAGTAGATTTCAATTGGACTTCAAGAACAAAAGGTGATAAGAGCTTTTTTTGTAATAAAAACTGCCCAAGGAAGTATGACTTCTCATTTACTGGAAATCAGGGGTTTGATGGGCCATTGACAGTGGTGCTGTAGAACTGATTCCTGCACTGAGAAGGGAGGTTGGACAAGATGCTCTACAAACTTCCTTCAACCGTTATATTCTCTGTTTTATCAATAATACTTATCTCCACCAATCACATCCTCTTTGTGTATCCTCAACTTGTTTCTAGGTAGATACATGATGAAGAGAAGGAGAATACGGGAAGATAGATGTTACAGGATAAACAAATGACCAATATTTTTGTTGGTGTCAGAAAGATGTGTGTCTTACTCATAGACACTCCTCTACAAAAAGAAAAAGGAAGGAAGGAAGGAAGGAAGGAAGGAAGGAAGGAAGGAAGGAAGGAAGGAAGGAAGGAAGGAAGG
>JANHFL010002256.1:42536-56167 GCA_032468155.1 Oxyrhabdium leporinum
CCTCACCATCTCCAGGACGGTCCCATGGGACAACTCTGGGCCTATCATGGGCCACTTGTTTGATACCCCTGCTATAAGGGGATTCCAAAATTCTAGGATTTCAAAAGTATAAACCTGTAAGTACATAAAACAGGGGTGGGAAATGATGGCCTTTTTATGACTTGTGGACTGGAAGTCCACAAGTCATAAATTGGCCATTGTTCCCTACTTCTGACATAAAAAAATATATGCATCCTTCATGAATTAAGCCAGACTACCACACTTCACAGTCCAAAAGATTTAGGAGGACTATTTTTCAGTGGCAGGAATATATAATGCCACCCATAAGCAATTGTAAAGACAATCTCAGGCTCTATTCACATTAACTGTAGTGTTTTCCTACTTGTACTGGTACAACAGCAGTATCTGGTTTCTTGTTGCGCTTTGTTTCATTGCAGCAAATACCTTTATCTCAGGCTACTGTTCATTGTGACACAAATGCCCCTCTCCACTCAAGTCATTGGTTGTTGCCTTCCATGGACCCGTCCTCCCCCCCTCCACATTCAAATTTCACTCTAGTAAAGTAAAATTGAGAAAAGTTCTGCAATTTTCCCCTTCTAGCACAAGTGAAAGGAAAAATGGGAAAAAATGGAGTTATTTTGTTTTACTACTTCATCAGATGACAGACTAAGCAGGAAGATATCAATTATAAGGAGGTGTCCAAAGAAGTCATGAAAAGGTCTCTTATCCTTTTCGGCTCCGAGGACTGGCAGCAGCGGTGGCGGTAACATGGGGGGAGAGGATGGTTTTGCTCACATACCTTAATCCCACTCATGCACAAATGGAGCTTTGTGTGTTCACCTTTCTGTGGGCCAGAGACTAGTACCGATAGACAAATTGGGGTTAGGGACCTCTGTCATAAAAGACCAACTCATGAAAATAAAATAATCATGCTTACTTTTCTGATGTGAGTAGAAGAGGTAAGGACGGGTATTCGCCCATTGGAATTATGACAAATGCAGTCTCAGCAAAACATGAGTCCATCACCATGGTCAAAGCTGGGGTTGAAATCTGAAAAGGCATTCCATAAGCCAGCTTCATTTCCAAACAGGTCACGGGTGATCAGCAGCTTAGGGTTGCAGTATACAATTGCTTTAAGTGAATGAGAACCATTACATCTTAATTTTCTATCATTTGTCTTATTATTGAGTTGCAAGCTCTTGGAATTTTGGACCACTCTTCAGACAACTAATTTGAATTATAAATTCATTTTGTTACTTCATCTTGATACCTCTCAATACTTCATCCTTAGTCTATCTCCTTGATTTGTTTTCAGTTGTCTTTAAATGATTCTGAAATGATTATAAATACCATTAATTGATTTTTTCTGACTTGGGTATCTTTATGAAACTTCAGCCCTAGGTGACGTCAGAACAAATTCTGAGGTTGCAGAAAGTCAACATTTTTTTTCATAAATAATTACATATGAACTGTTTCCAATTTGATTCAGAAAAACTGAAAATTGCTCTTTGTTAAAGAGATCCTTCCCAAGAGGGATTAATTTCACACTCTTCTCAAAATTGGAGCAGATGCAGTTCCTTTTATAGGGTATGGACACATCTTTTTTAATTGAACTTTGAAGTGACTTAAATTAAACTGTTTTGCTCTCAAATTATCAAATCAAATCATGGTCTCTCTGATTCTTGGATCTCCGATATTTAATCTAATCATGCCTACTTCCAATCACAAATCAAATAAATTCAGGGCTGATTTGCATAGTTATACTAAATTATGGCCCAAAATTTACCATTGTAAATCAGATGTCCTTTGACAAAACAGTTTGAAAATAACCTTGACCACCCATTGGTTGTAAATTATCATCTGATGGCTGTCCAATTACTTTGAAAATGAGTGGCCCTTCAGAGACCATTTTACAGCAGAAAGGTGTTCCTATTGCACACTAAAGCTAGTCTGAATTGTCCATTAATATCGTGCTGACAGATTGAACAGGGAAGGCAAAGGGGAACTTTGGAACACAATAGACTTACTGCCATAACATTTAGGCATAATGTTAAGTCCATAACTGGTACACAATAAACTACATTGCATGTCTAAGATGTTCCCTTTGCTTCCTTTATGTATCCTTCCTTTCAACACTTTCAGTCACAAAAGTCTGTGGCGTATCATGTCAAAGTTTGGGTGCCCTGATAGATTCATCCTAATAGTACATCAGTTCCACAGCGACATGACAGCTCATGTTCTGGATGACGGAGAAGCTTCAGAGGCCTTTCCTGTCACAAATGGTGCCAAGCAAGGGTGCTTGTTTGCACCAACCCTATTCAGCATAATGTTTTCAGCCATGCTGTCAGAAACCTTCCAGAACAGTTCCTTGGGAGTCAGCTTGTGATACAGGACTGTTGGGAAACTGTTCAACCAGCAAAGACTACAGGCTGTCACCAAGATAAAGGAGACTGCTACGAGACCTCCTTTTTGCTGATGACCGTGCCCTGTATGCTGGATCAGAACAGGAAATGCATGCCAGCATGGACAAATTTGCAGCAGCATGCAACAACTTTGCCCTCCTCATCAACACAAAGAAGACCGAAGTGATTCACCAGCCAGCTCCAAAAGCTTAACACCAAGAGCCCATCATCACAGTGAAGGGACAAAAGCTGCAAGCAGTGAACCAATTTACATACCTTGGCAGCACCCTCTCCCATGCAGTTACAATTGACATCAAGGTCAACTGCGGAATCGCCAAGGCAAGCTCTACATATGGCAGACTAGTGACCAACGTGTGGGACCGCCATGGAATAAGCCTTGCTACAAAGCTCAAAGTCTAATGAGCAGTAGTGCTAACTACCCTGATGTATGCCAGTGAGACTTGGACTGTATACAGGAGGCACGCTAAGCAACTGAACCACTTCCACATGGCCTGCCTCTGCAGACCTCTGAGGATCCGGTGGCAGGACAAGGTGCCATATACAGAAGTCCTCTCCAAAGCAGGCCTGCCATCAGTTCACACCCTTCTGATCAAAGCCCAGACACTCTAGGCAGGCCATGTTGCAAGAATACTAGACCGCTGCATCCTCAAACAGCTCCTCTACGGTGAGCTGCCTCAAGGAAAGCGATCGCAAAGGGGACAAAAGAAGTGATATAAAGACATGCTGAAGGCTTCTCTCAAGTCCCTGGATATCAACACCACCTCCTGGGAAACCCTGGCACAAGATCAATCGACGTGGAGCATGTTGATTCACCAAGACTGCCAGTCATTTGAAGACAGAAGGATAACCATAGCACAAGAGAAATGAGCACTTCGCAAAGCCAGAGCTACAAATGCTGCAATAGTGGTGCCCACACATGTCTACCCGACATGTGGCAGAACATTCCATGCCCGTATAAGGCCTTACGTGGACACACAACTCGGTATATGTCAAGGTCCTCTTCGAAAACGATGGACGAACATCATATACTATTTCTCATCATTCCTTTTGGTGATGAGCAATATCCTTTTCATTGAGAATTTGGAGTGGGAAGTGGATGGCAGAATTTTTTTACAGTTTCCATTGTCTCCCCCTTCTTTTAAAATATCTAATTCTATTATTCTCTTCCATCAGCTGAACAGTTCTATCTCTCTTCTGAAAATGCTTTCTCCCTGTGGATACTTTCTCTCATGAGATATTTTACTTTGAACTTTTAAAATAAAGAAAAAATAATAATGAGCATCTAATGTCTTCTGCTCAGTGGAAAAAAAAATCTATTTTAACAACCATTGCTGCCTCAGCTGTTTTGCCGTATTAATTTGAAAAAGCTCTTGAATTTGGCTGCACTTTATTTATTTTTATCACTTTTATTAGAGGTTTTAAACAGAATAATAATACAAATTTGAAGTTCAAAGTAAGAAAAATAAGTACATGAAAAAGTAAACAAAGAGAGAGAAGTAGAAAAAAAGAGAAAAGTGACTTTTAATCTTAACAGATGTTATAGTGTATTTATACTTTATCCTCTCTCTGTCTAAGGTTACATCATAATTTTCTTCTTTCTATAATCTATCTTTTCTCAAAACAACAACAACAACAACATGTGAAGGCTCTGCTCCTTGAAAAGTCCACAATACTGGAAAAATGGAAGCAAAGAGAAGAGGAAAATCAGTAACAAGGTGAATGGACACAACTACAATAGAAATGTGTACTTCATTGGAAGGACTACCTTGGAGGCTGATCATTCTGGTGAAGTCAACAACAATTGACACAATCAAACAAATGTTCTGACATGAACTACACACTCAAGGGCTGTTGTGGTCAGTGAAACAAAGGCAAACTTCCCCATTTTTTTCTTTTGATCTTTCCACTACCCATCAAATGTTCCCTATCTAATCTTGTACCCCTTTAAGTTTTCTGACATTTGGTTTCTCATTAAATATTTTTATGTTGATATATGTTTATCTTCTCCTTTTCATGCTCTTAAGCAAAATAGAGCCAGTTTGGTCTAGTCCTAAAGGTACTGGGCTAGAAAGCAGGAGACCATGAGTCCTGCCTTGGCCATGAAAACCAGCTGGGTGGCCTTGGACCGATCACTCTCTCTCAGTCCAACTCACCTCACCAGATGGTTATAAGGAAAATAGGAAGAGAAAGGTGTGTTGGATATGTTTGCCACCTTGAGTTAATTGTAAAAATAATAAAGGTGAGAAATAATAAATAAATAAATAAATAAATAAATAAATAAATAAATAAATAAATAAATAAATAAATAAATAAATAAATAAATAAATGTTGCTTGTATGAGGAATGAGTGCAACTGTTTAGTGATGTGTGAACTTTCTGCCTTGCTGTTCTGTAGTATATTTTAATACATTGTTCTTTTCCAAGTTCTAGATAATAGAGTCTTGTTAATATTTAATAAGAACTATTTATTCTAACTATTCCTTTCAATATTCCCTTAAAATGGTGACTTATTAAAAACAGAAATGGTATGTTTGTATTTTAGACAGAATTGAATATTGTGTGCTATCAAGGAAATCAAGACTTCACTCTCCTAAAGCATTGTAAATTGAGAGTCCTTGATACAGCATCTCACAGTCTGACAATACACCTATCAGTCACTCAACTCAATTCCACTCCAGTACTATTTAATCCCCCTCATCCTGGAAAATATAATCAAAAGGGCCAAGTGGCTATATGCCTCATTCTAGTAACTCCTGTTCAGTTTTATATGGTCCTTTAGAATCTTACTTCTAATTACAGAACTAAATAATTAGTCTAAATTTACCCAATATAATTTAGAATTTATCCATAAGCAATACATTGCCTTGCTAATCATCTTATGTAAAGCTGTAAGTATATTTTAAAATAAAATTTAGCAAATACTGGGCCACAGACTGCTAAGTAAACATCCTTATTGCATGTAAAACTGATTTTTTTTGTTTCTGATGATGTCAGTGAAGAGAAGTAACTGCTGCCCTAATGCTAAGTATTGGGGAGATTCTTTTAAGGACTGTGGTTTTTTGTAACCAGTTAAGAAAATCAATATTGTGATATTATAAACTCGCAGAATCTATGCTGGATTGTCACTTTGAAAAGGAACAGAGAAGCAAAAATCCAACCACAAAATTAGTGCTGTTTCTTTCCACCTACAAATTGAGAAATGATCCAATTCTGATAATAATATAAATTAATTTCTCCTCATGGTTTAAACAGAAGTTTATTGGGGGAAAATGAAACAGAGAAAGTGTTTCTCATATTATTCCACTGAAATGACACTTATATAAAAGTAATATAAAAGTACAGATGTTTTTAAATAAGTTCTTCAAATTCCAGGATATCAGACAGTTTTATGGAAGAATTTCTTTTAAAAAGCTTCATATGTAGGCAAGACATGCTGTCTGTCATAATGGGGGGGGGGGGAGAAACTTTTAAATGTAGTTACATGTGATCCCTTTAAAATGGAACTTGGTGCAAGATATTTTAACTTCAAAACATTTCTATACTGTTCTCATAGCAGAAAGTCTGAAAGAAGATTGTTCAGCAATGTAATCTTATTAGCGGTTCAGCAAAGATATGGGAAGAAAATCTAAAGAATAATGTTTGTGAATTACACACTGTGGAGATTTGGTGACAAGCTACTATGAAGACAAAATAGACCTGTATGACAGCTATAAGTATGAATGATTCTTAGAACCTTCATGCTTTTCTTTGCTAGTTACTGATCACTCTGTCATGAATATTTTCAGCTTGTTACATTCATCAGTAATCAAATGACAGGTGGTTCTGGAAAGAACAAACATTGTTCAAAGTTGTTGCATCATGTTGCTGTTGTTCAGAAAAAGTTACAGCTTTCAAAGACATGATTTAAGCTTTTAAAAATGATGTTATGGGACTCAGAAAGACATTTAACTTTGGAAGTACTACAAATTTGACCAGGGAGGTTTTTTTTATATACTTTCCAGAAGTGTTAGAGCCCCAGCCAACATGACCAGGTCAAAAGACTACAAGAATTGAAGTACAAAACATCTGGTTCACTCCAGATTGCCTGACCACGCTGGAGGGCAACATTGAACTAGATGCATTAACTTGGTACAAGGTGGCTGCATCTGTCCAGTTTTTAAGCTCTACTGTTATCTCACTGATCATTATCTCTCTCTGCCTCCTCCAAGTTAGACAGATGGTGTTACTATGACTATTTGTATAAGGAAAATTTAGTTTGACTGGCATTCCTGCCAGTCTGGATAATGAAGTACCTAACTCATGAGATAGACACTATTCATCTTCTCAACAGTCCTGTGTCAAAAACCTGGCCAGATCAATCATACGTAAATGATAATGTAGAAAGTAATTGTGTTTTTCTAATATTTCATATAGTCATTTTTTAAAAATGAACTTCTCTGGACTAATTTGATGATTTATTAGATCAAACCAGGGAAATCTCCTTTTCTGAAATAGAACCCCGTGGTTTTCATATATAAATATGTACAATCTGTGATACAATTTGTAGTTAGTGCTATTTGTTTTATGTAAATTATACACAGCTGCATTTGACATTTCTGCTGATTTTCCTTTGGTATCCTCATCTGGTATTATGTAGCAGAAAGACTGTAGCTGAAAACATCCTATAAGGAAGAACTTGTAGCATGCTGAATTTCCATCTTTATAGATTTCTTGCTTTCTTATAAGGATTGCTTTGCCATAGATCTTGTATAGTTTATCTGGTAAAAAATAAAAACAAAAAGAACAAACAAACCCACACACAAATTAGAAAATGCTTGCTGTTTTCTGATATTTTGAAATTTAGGTTAGTTATCATAGCCAGACGGGGGGGCTTAACTTTCATGAAAATATGTAATATAATCCTGATTAAAAATAAACAGATGTACTTATTCAGCAATCACAGCTGGGTGTTTAGAAATTGTGATTGTTCAAGATCAAAATAAGCCTCTTTACCTGAAAGAATTAAGAGAAAAGACTTGTGGGGGTTTTTTAAATGGAGGAAAACAATAAAAAATAATCCTATTTTTTTGTCTTCAAGCCAAGTCTAAGATAATATATTCAAATATATGAAGAAATGACTCATTCTCGGTTAAAATTCTCACTCCAGCTCCTGCCCTATCTTATTCCTTCATAATTTGAGGATTTTCACATTCATAAAGTCTTTGAGTAACCATCATTAATTAACGATTCTTGAAGCTCATATCTTTATAACTGAGATAGAAAAAAAATCAATTTAACATGATTGCATCTATCTTTAACTTTGGAACATTCTAACAAAGAAATTTGATTCACAATTGTTATGTGGTACTGAAGTATTTTTGTTGGAACATTAAACTATAAATGGCTGTATAGTATTTAAGTGTCAGGGTTCCAAGTAATACACCCATAGCAAACAGAACTCTGAGGCAGGTAGATTCCTCAAACAATAGTTTTATTGGATATATTAAATTGCACAGGCTGGTGAAAACCAACTCTGAATTTTCCTGTGATTTTCACCTAATTAAAAGTATATGTTTTCTCCTTTCCCCAAACAATCAGTCATATGGTCCAATCAAGATGTCATCTGTTTGCCTGGTAACTTCACTCCTCCTCTCTCTGACCAACTGTGGGAATGTCTTTGGTTCCCAGGAGAAAGTATTTTGTTTTGGCTACAAACCCCAACTATCTCTATTCCTCCCTCCCTATTCCTCAGCTCCAGTATGGCAACACTGGAGCCTCAAAATGGCCTCGGTCAGGTCAGCTTCAGAGTTGACATTAAGTTTGTTTGCTTCTTTTAAAAAAGAACTGAATGGAATTGATACATAATATTAAGAAATTTTGGATTTTTATTTTTATTTTTTAAAGAAAGCAAGAAGAAACAAAACTGACAGTTCATCCATCTAAACAGAAAACATAGAGTATTTAGTATTCAGAAGTCTGGGTATATCAAAAGAATAATTGAATAAAATAAAGCCAGGATCAAAGAAACAAATTACCATCTTAGTGTTATTGATTATAATTGTGACTCTTTCTCCATCTAATCCCCCAACCTCTAACACACATATATACATAAACACATAGAGGCTTCTGTAGCTTGATTTTAACAACTGTTCAAGCCAATAGGTATGGCATGATTCACTCTAGCCTTGGAATAACTATTGAATTTGGCCAGATGTATTAGTGTGTCAGTTGGGCTTGTGCATATAAGCACTTGTGTGCGTATATACACAAACACAATCACACAATCACACACACACGGCATTCATTGAAATACCCAAGTCAAGAAACCTTTTATATGCAATCCTTTTTATGGTTATTTGAATACTTGATTTATACAGTTTCACAATATTTGGGGATTTGCTTTGTCATCCTATAGTTCCAACTTAGTATAGTAATCACATTTGGAGAAACCATAGCACCTGTCTACATCAGCATCTCTAGTTATGCGAACAATTAACTGAGGTATACCCATTCTTTTATTTTGCTCTTTCCAAAACTTGAGAAGCAGTTGTGTATTGAAGATTGTACTATAGAAGCCCAAACTGTTACTGTATCTATCCCCAGAATTTACTAGCTAAGTAATTATGACTAATAATGTTTTTTGGGGATTCTAAGATTAGCAAACTTCCCAACCATTCGTAAGAGTCAAAGTAAATATAAATCTTGCATATTTAATAATTTCTCTGCTTCTGAAGCAGAAGCAATTAAAAAAAGCTGTGGGGTTTTTTTGTTTGTCCCATAGTCAGTATAATGTACCAATATAATATGATCTCTATTATAATAACATACTTCATGAAGATTAAATGGTTTTGCAATTCAAACAAGGTAAAATTGGTTTAAAGCAAAATCAAACAATAGTTTGGTAGTTCAGGATTTGAATAGTAGAATGAGAACTCTTCTTTATATTGCTATTGTGTACTGGTCACCCAAGAAGTAATTGCTTTTTATAAGGCAAATTTGCTTTTACTTTTCCAAGAAAATGAAATGAACCTGAAACATTTCCTTTGAAATCAAAGTCACTATCTCAAATGTCATCAGCAGAATTCCATCATATAGTTCTGGCAAACACATAAAGAAAAAGATTTGCTTGAAAATGATTGACAGAATTCATATAATTATCTGGGTTGTAAATCAATAATGGCTTGATTTCTTCACATTTTGTATTATTGACATTATGGGATAAAACAAACCAGAGAAGTTTTTAAAAGGGGGAGGGGAGATAATAAACATGTACTGTGTAATGAGACAAAGGTATAATTCTGTTATTTCTATGGATCAATTTATATTATTTTGTTGTGAAACAAGTCTAGATTACATGTTCCCCAAATCACATTAGCTAAACTGTGCTTTTACTGCAATTCTGTCATCTACTCTATTGTAAATATCTCAGTAAAGTATTCATAGGATTGTGAACTGTGTTTGTGGTAGTAATTCATATTGATCTTCACAGGCTTACTTGTAATTCTGCTGTTAATTGATTGGTTCCTTTAGTCAATAAAAGGAAATTGCACAATTAAGGATATGACATTAGATTTCAAAACAATGTTAAAACTGTTAATTATTTTAAATATAAAGTTTATATTGATAGAAGTACCATCTTAGAAGAGACCAATGTCTTTCATGCAGAAGAGTATAGCAACAGCAATAGCACTTAGACTTATACAGTAGCCAAAATTGTGGAAACCTTTTGGGAAAAGTGTCTCCTTACATATTTTATGCCATCACTACCAAACAGGGAGATCTTGGTCTCATGACTCCAAATAACACTATCCCATTGTTCTTCTGTCCAGGTAACATGGGTTTTAGCCCAGTTTAGTCTTTTAAACCTTTGTTGAAAAAACAAAGAACAATTGCTTTAATTTAATGACATTTTAAATTATGAAATTATTAACGATTATTGGGATTTTGTAGAAAATATTTTAAAAGATTCCAATAAATGTGCAATTCCTGACAGTATTCAAAAAGCTAAAAATATTGTCAGAACAATTCTATAAATTCAGCAGAAACAGAAAGGGTTTTTTTAAAAAATGAATGTCATATGTTCCAATAAGAGAAATCGCCAGACTGTTTCCAATATAGCAAACATAATGACTGTTAGTTTAATTGGCCTACCTCTAAAGGACTGGGACCCTATTCCTATAGTCAAAAAATGACTACAAGTAAATCACACAGCTGATGATGCTCGAATAAAACTGAAGAAAAGTGAAAGTGAGGAGGATGCCAATCAAGCAACAATTTGGAGATACCTAACATAAGTTTTATTTTTTGTTAGGTATTATTTAATAGTTTTTCATTCATATTGTAAAACTCTTGTGTAGTTGTGTATAAATACTTTTATTCGTATTGTAAAACTTGTATAGTTTTGTATAATTTTTCATTCATATTGTAAAACTCTTGTAACAAAATCTAGTTTTGTGTAGCTTTTATTGTTTTTTAAGTATTAGCTGATAACCTGGTGTTGCCCGGGTATTTATTTATCCCAATCCTATATTCCCCCCACAGTATTTTTTTCCAGATAGTAAGTCATCTGTGTACCAACTTTGCTTTGAAATTGCTCGAGGCATAACACAACACACACACACACACACACACACACACACATCTAGGGGTGCTAGGAGTGTCTTACCCCCACAGTATTTTGACACTATAGATATAATTTATTCCTTTTCATTTCAGTGGCCCAGGTGTTCCAGAGTTATGCTGGAACACATGCATGCACCCAAACACACACACACCCCTAGGAGTGTCTTACCCCCACAGTATTTTTTTTCGAGACAGTAAGTCATCTGTGTACCACGTTTGGTTGAAATTGCTCGAGGCTGTCAGCGTTCCATTTAGGATCAAATAATTCACTCGATACTTCGATTGTAAACAATCTAAATAAGAGTTTATTAAGAACCCATACTGGCACATCTGTGGAAAACCTGGATCTGAGTATATCAGGTTTTCCCCACCCAAAAGTTTAATCAGTACCACCCTTTTCTCATACATCATACATCACATTCCCCAATGCCATCAACACCCCAGCAGCCCATCTTCATCATGCCACTCCTGGTTCCAGGCGCTTCTAGAACGACCTTGAAATACCAAGCGGATAGGTAATTGTTATGACTACAACCCCCCTCCTTCTACCCCACTATCTACAACATAACTCCATGTGGCAGCCTGCAGAGGCTTCCATATGCTTCCAAGGCTGACACTGGGAAGATGGCTACCAGACAGTAAAACTGGTGCTAGGCCCCCTCCTCCCTCCCAGCCCAATAGGGGAAGAACCAATCAGCCATCCAGAGGGCAAAAAAGTGGCTGCCACCTCAAAGATGCAGCTGGGAAACTCCCAAATTCCAAGAATTTGGTTGAGGCATTTAGTTAAGAGCAAAGTAATACTCTACCACCTCACCGCCCCACTGACTGCAACATTGAATTCATTCCAGGAGCAAAGCTGCCCAAATGAAAGATGTACTCCATGACACCAAAAGAGATGGCAGAATTAAGAGACTACATCGATACTAATTTAGCCCAGAGATTCATACAACCAGCTAAATCCAGAGTGGTCACCCCAGTCCTCTTCAAGGAAAAAAAAGATGGGTCAATGAGATTATGTGTTGATTTTAGAGGAATTAATACAGTATGTGCAGAAAAAAACTACCCACTGCCCCTCATGAAGGACATGCTAGCCCACTTAGCAAGGGGAAAAGTGTTCACCAAACTGGACTTGTGGGAGACATATAACTGAGGGTGAATAAAAGAGACGAGTGGAAAACTGTCCACTAGGCATCTTCCAATTCAAAGTGATGCTGTTCAGATTACAAGGAGCCACTGCAGTCTTCATGCAGTTAATAAACGAAGTGCTGCATGAGCACCTGTATAAAGGGGTTCTCATGTACCTGGCGATATTCTCATCTTCACTGAGACCCTAGAAGAACACATTTGCACAACCATGGAAAAGCAAAGAGACCCCAACAGATGAGAGTGTAATTAAAAAAATATTAGAATGTGCAGAAATGGTCAGACTAACACAATTAAGGAAAAAGAAGGAACTGAATATTTCTCGACATGGGACTTATTTTACCAATGGTTAGATAATAAAAACAGAAGTTGGAAACATGGGGATACAAAAGGGACTAATGTTATAAAGGAAATTTGTTAAAGTAGATAAGTTAAACTGATGCTCCAAGTCTTGAAGGAACTAGCTGCCAAACTGTACGCAAAGCTGTCAAAATGCAAGTTTCACAAGACCAGCCTCGACTACCTGGGCTACCGAGTGTCAAACAACAAGGTGGAAATGGATCCAGCTAAAGTGCAAGCAGTCTTAGAAAACCCCCCCCCCACTCTCACATGCTCAAACAACTTCAGAGCTTCCTGGGGTTTACTAATTTCTACAGACAATTCACCCTCTCCTTCACTGAGATTGCCTTGCCCATCACTGAGCTATTAAAAATAGCTACAAGCCAACCTCTAAACTGTACTTTAGAATGCCAAAGGGCATTCAAGGCACTTAAAGCCCTGTTCGCCAAGGAACCATTCCTCTAGCACTCCGATCCAGAATGGCCCTTTGTCATTCAAACCGATGTGAGCGATGTCGTCATCACAGCAGTTCTCCTTCAAAAAAATCCTGACGGGAACTTGCAGCCCTGCACTTACACCTCCAAAAAATTGATGGAGATCAAGAGGATGTGAGCCATGTGGGAGAAGGAAGCCTATGCCATTTGGTGGGCCTTATTGAGCTGGGGATACTTCCTTGAGGACAGCCCCATTCGAGGTGTGGAGAGACCACAAAAACCTAGAAGCACTCAAAACTCCACAAAGACTTTCCCCAAAGCAAATTCACTGGGCACAGTACTTCAAACAGTTCAACTTCAAGCTAAAGTACATCCCTGGGGGAAAAACCTCCTGGCAGATGTCCTATCGCACAAGCCACAATATGACAGCAAATGTGCCATGATTCCTCCCTCCCAGCCTACTGCACAAGCCATGACCCACAGGCTGGCTAGATAATGGGGGCCGACCAGTGGAGGTGGTATGACTCAAAAGCTGAAGGACAAACTACCAGCTAACCCATGGTACAACAACAAGGAGGAGGCACTGACCCTCAAGGATGAACTAGCCTGGAAGTGCTCAAAGCTATATGAGTGTGGGCTTTATTAATAGTGTGGGAAAAAGTTAGAAATCAATATTATTTGAAAATCCCAG
>JANHFL010002256.1:67222-82974 GCA_032468155.1 Oxyrhabdium leporinum
GAGAGGGAGGGAGGGAGGGAGAGAGAGAGAGAGAGAGAGAGAGAGAGAGAAGTATCAATCTTCTCAATTAGCAGTGGACAATTTGGACAGGGGAGTTATTTCTGATTGGAACACCTTCTTGAAAAGAGTCTGTGACTCCTTAATGTTCAGATTAATCCTGATTTTATTACTGACTCCTAGATACCACTCTGGTACAATCTACTTGCAGCTATTTTGAATTCTCCTTATTTCCTCAGCAGCCTCCTATGCCTAGGAGCAAATATCGCACACGACTCATATACCCTGATGCCATAGAAACAGGTAAAGAAAATGTGATTTATGAAAAAAGAAATAGCAAACTGAGAGAGTCTTTAACCCTTACCAATCTGCTATTATTTTTCTGTTCAAATCTGTTTCACATGCTACAGCTTTTCTCCTCGTCGGGCCCTAAAATGTACTTACCAGGATGTGATATTTTTATGAGCTGTGAGACAAGAAAAAAGCAAGGAGTTTAGCTATGTTAGGATGGTTAATTTCTTATTGCAACTACAGATATTCAAGACAGAAAATATCTATTCATCAGCCACACTATCTAGAGCATTTTGACTAGCAAATGTGTTTCACGTTGTGAATGACTGTATAAAAAAATCAGGCTAACTTTTGAATGGGCTCATTCAATTAACATTGCCTTGCCCTGTAGTGTCTGTCATTCAGAGTCAAACATATCTTCTTATGCATATTAGGAGGTGTTGGTGGGAAAATATCTGTTTGAATATAAATTATATAGTTTGTTTTCAAAACTCTATTTTTTCCCTACTATTTCATTTCTAGGTATCTGTTTCATGATAGAAAACAAGAAAAGCAAAGATACCAGAAAGCTTGCTGATGGACACTAAGAGTATCCATAGAATGTGTTTCATTAGAATGGTGAAATGAGCTTCACAATGTTGTAATGCAAGTTCAGTCCCTTTCACACATGCCTTTAGCATTTTGACACCTACCACCAAAGCAGCACATTTATTTTATAATTGATCCCTTTACCAGTACCACAACTCCCTGCGGTGTTGTGTCTGGACATAATGCTGCTTTTCATCTTCTGTTATACAGTCTTCAGATGTGACCAGAGATTCACGGACTGATGGCATGCAGTCTTACAGACTAAATGACCAAAACATAACTAAGTAGGTCTGGATATCTGACAGTTTCTGGTTTCACACAACCATGACTTCATATTAATGCAAGAGTAGTATGTGACTAATTAAACTTTAGTAGACTATATATTTGAGGAATTATTTTATGCAAGAGAAACAGGAGAGTGAGGAAAAAGAAAATAGCACCCTTCTTTTACTCACAATTTGGTTTTGTTCTTAACAATTTGCTCTGGAGTTTAATAGGAATAATACTTAGAATTTCTTTCACCTTTGAATGCTCAAATTGATTCACATATAATATGTCAGCAACATATGTCTCCCCACATTCATGTTTTCTATAGACTAAACTTATCCAGAGATATCTAGCTTGGTATAGTGGTTAAGGCCATGGGCTAGAAACAGAGAGACTGAGTTCTAGTCCTGCCTTAGGCACAAAGACAGTTACATTTCCTTAGCCCTAAGAAGGAGGCAATGGCAAACAATTTCAAAATCTTGTCAAGGAAGCTGCTTGTCAAGATAGTCTTCAGGAGCCATGACTTCAAGCCTTCCCAAAACATACCCCAAACCTTCCTCATAGAGCTTAGACTCTTCGTCATCTTGCTAGTCATCTTCTGAATGTTTTCTAATTTGTCCCAGTCCTTTTTGAACAGTGGATTACCTTAAATCTATTTCAGTCCATTGATTTGGATTGTATATTCCTATTATGCACCTCAAGGTAGCTTTTGCCTTTTTAACAGATATGCCTCCCTTCTTCCTCTAAAGTATTTCTCACCCCTCCAACCTTTTGTTATCTGAAGGTTGATAATTGCCTCCTCAACACCCTCATCCATTTTCTGGCCATTGTGTTTTTCTCTGATTATATTGTCCTCTCATTTGCTATACACGTCTCTTTTCCTCTGCAATCTTTTAGACAGCTCTGAATGTACCTTTCTCCTATCCTTTCTTCTTGTGAATTGCCCATCATCTTCACTTTTTCAACCAGTTCTTCTTGGTGGGTGAAGATTAGATGCAGAATAGTTTTAAACCTTCTGATAAATGAAGTTGTCAGCAAACTGGACTAGAGTATGTTGGAACTCTGATTTTAGGCAGACCCCCAACAGAGGTCAAAATTACTGAAATCTCCCATTATCATTATTGTGAACATCCAATCACCTGACTCCGAAAGGCCTCAGGCATAGTTTCTGTCTGTCCAGGTGGACTCCCCTGATACCTTTGTTTCTGAATCCTTTTATATTAACTCTAACTCGTTCAACAAGATTTCATGCTCTAATTTCTGAACTTTTAGGTAAGTATGTTTGTGTGATTGTTTGTTTGTGTGCATGCGTGTGTGTGTTTACTGTGCAACCTTCTCTCAGACCTTAAACATTCACTCACTCTATGTGATACCAATGAGAAATCTTTATTAGTTGAGATCTCTTATGAATAAATTCTTTAATATTTATACTCAGCTATGCAAATGTTCTGGCATAAATATCTAAATTTCAGTTGTATCAGATTAACCTACAATTTTGTCTCTGGAAAACAGTAGCCATCTTTAAGATAGGAGCTGCTAGATTTGTATTTCAGCATGTATATTTAATTCATTTCTGGAATTTGTACAAGACTTAACTTCTTTTTAAAATATGCCGGAAATATGGGAAGCGTCATTGGTTTCTCCTTATTTTTTTGCCTATTAAGCGAATATGGTTTGTTTATGACAAATTATATACACTGACTTGAGTGAAAGCTGCAAATCAGCAAATAAAACAAATAGGTTTAAAAAGACAAAATAAACCTACGGTAGTTATTATCTTTGCTTTATTATTGCAGTTAATTCTAAAAGAAATGATGTTTACTATTATGGTAATATATTTCCACTCACAATAATAAAAAAATGTTATAGAGTTTAGTTCAGATTCCTCTCATCTTGAGAAATGAATATTGCTCTTCAGCTCCTGATATGACACATAACAAATCAAACAGCTCCATCTATCTTGCATGACCCCCTCTTTCTGCCTATGCTCAGTAGCTAAATGAAAACTTTAGAGAACAGAATAGCTATTAATGTATGGCTGGCAGTCTGTCAGTTTCTAAGTGTAGGCAATTTGTTTAACCTACTTTTAAAGGGAGTGTCAACTGAGATATATAAATGATGTGTTTCAAAAACTCTTGGCAAATTTATTTTCTTCTTCTTTACCAAGACAATATTTTTGCCCACCCTCCAAAAGAAGGAAAAGAGATTTCTCTGAAATGGATAATTAGGCTGACCTCTTTCAGGAGGTTCAATCATGTTTTTCCTGCCCTATTTCAAAATCTTTGATCCCATCAAGGCAAGACAGAACTGGTGGAAATTTTTTAATTAAGTTTCTAACAATAAGCAGGAAAGCCTATATTACAACTGGGATATACTTTCCCTGAAAAAATCCACAGTAACAGAAGGGGTATCCTGTGAGTCATATTTTTTTATATATGTATTTTTATTTTTTAAAAGTCACATAGAATTAAAAATGACAAAAAAATTAAAAAGGAGATATATTTGTTTAAGTCAAGAAACCAATCTCCTTTAGAATAGTTATATTCTATCCATTCCACTACACTTATTTGGAAACCCAATTTCCATATTAAATTTCCATATTTGTGTGGCTTGGGAACATATATTTTTAGCTGTCAGGTACACTAATACAACAATCTCTCTCTCCCTCCCTCCCTACCTCCCTCTCTTTTGCAGCAGCATTGTCACTTTCCTGTAGTAATAGTAATAATTTATGTCAAATTATTTTGTAACTAGCCTTCCTTTCTCAAAAGTACTTTGTAGGGAGAAATGACGGACCTGCTCGCAGGATGGAAATGGAGATGTGAGTAACTCTGCTGAACACCCAAATGATTGAGAGGGATGGATGCCAACTGAATTCAAAATCACAGAGGTCAGCCTCTTCACTAGGGTGGCAAATTTTATTTATTTAATTTATGTGGGGCAGCACATAACAAGCATATTGTCTGTTTCGGGCCTGCATTGTAAAACATGATTTGGGGATGTTAGAACAGCACATTTTTGTTTTTTGTTCAAATAAAAATACTTACTAGGCTGTTGTGTGATAGAATGGTAGGGGAATCCATAAATAACAGTAAGGTCCTCACCAGCTAGCCATTCTGGCAGCATATTTTACAAGCAATCATAACTTACAGTTGCTGCACCATATCAAGGACAATTAAGCTATACCATCAGTGCCATTGTTTTGATTTATGGGGCATTTGAAGAGAAAGAAATAGTTCCCTGTCACCCCAAAAGCGAGGCTTTAATACATGCCCATTCCAGTCTATTGTGTTAGATGTCCAATTTTATTATTTGTATAGTATTTTTTTCCATTTGAAAATGTGGAAAGAGGCAGCATTGAGATCTGAATGATTAGTTTTAGAGTATGTTTTGTTTGAAGGACTGAGGCAACATTGCCATCAGTTCCCACTGAAAAGAGTACTTTCAGCCCTTTCAGAGAATTTACACACAATTTTTCTGTTAAAAATACCTCAGTTCTTCTTAGGGTTGAGGGTAGGTTTATATTTTCAGGGGAATGGGATAAATTTAGATGGGCAGGAAACAAAGTCTATGGGGTTTGTTGGATATTCCTGTTCAGACAGATTTTTGATGAATTCTGAGGAGAAACTTCAAGAGCTTTATTTTCAAGTAGAAACTAATTTCAAAGTAGTAGTACTGGTGTAGTTAGGGAGACTGTTTTTTTATGAAGCCAGAGCAAAAATAAAATAGAAGGAAATTAGGCCTCTGAGGGAAAAAAAGGGTGTGATGTAGGATGTGATGGAGTTGTTTTTTGTTTTTTGTTTTAAATGCCTCAGAATAGATACATGAGGCTTACCAGAGTCTGACTGAATCGATTTTGGGTCTTATTTAAAAAACAAAAAAAGAAAAAAATGTGCTATGAAAATCTACAATTTCAGTAGAGTAACCCTAATGCACCTTGGGGACATAAAAATTAAGTTGGCTCTGCTTCGAATGCAGTTTAGTAAGGAAAACTGAAGTATGAAATTTGCTGTTCTGATCAACTTTTAGCTGTGAAGTTAGTGAAAAATCCTCATTTAGGTCTGTGCTTAATCAATATTAGGGTTTACTATGACAATCAATGCAGAACCCCTAAAATACTGTTCCAAGTATACTTCTCATGTCTGTATTATTTACTTCTTTTACTTCTGCAATTCATTAGACTGCAATGATATGGCATCTTAAATATATGCAAAGAGTTCTCAGATAAAATCCTAAAGAAGAATTGCTTAAAAAAATAGCTTTGTTGGAACCTCACGTGTTCATCTCGATTTCTATTCTTTCAAGAACCTCTCAGTTTGGTTGTCCTGAGCACCAAGAACCAAATTGCCTAAAAGGCATACAGTTTTCTTAGCTGCCTTCATCTTCCATTCCCAATCTCAGTTACCTCTCTGCTTCCTGCCAGCGCATCACTTCTTTCCTTGCCACACACACCCACACACTGCCCCAGAAAATTTATGTACAGGTGTAATTACACAGCTCAATACTTTCCTTGCAGTTATCAAAGCACAAAAATGATGTTTATGTCTGGGAAACCACATGCCAGGAGGGCCGACAGTGTTTCTATTTCTCCATTCTGTCCTGTCCTCTTTCACGATTGAAAGGGTTTCTACTCTTTGGCTTCTCTGAGTGTTGTAGAAAAATAGAGAAGTTGTACATTTGGTATAGCTTAGCATATAAAGTAGTTAAGAAAGTACTTAGTGCATATTTTTGTAATATGCACGCTTAACTTACCATGACTTCCGATGTATCCAAGTATGGAATTCGTTGTAATATTCAGTTTGTAACTTGAGTCTCTTTGTTCCTCCATTTCCCTAAACTCATCTCTAAATCTTCAGCTTGCCTTATTGATCAACAAATGTCCAATAAAAATTAACAAAAATAACTGCATAAATATATAATCCTTCTTTCCATTTAGTCTAAATCTCCATCATCCTTCTCTTGATAATTAAACATTACAAAAATGCTATTAATAAAATTGAAAGATATTAAACATTACGAGAAACAATAATCCCTTATTTAGTTATTAAAAGTAATGTAAATATTCCAAACAAATACATTACATCATTGAACATTTCCAAAAGGGAAACTATCCAAACCAGATAACACCACCAAATATAGTAAATCATGATTTAACCACCTTCATAGAAACCAATTTTATAGGTTTCTTCCTTATTCTTCCCAGCCTTCCTTAAATCCCATAGATAAAAATTTAATTCCTGTTTTCTCCTAGCTTCTTTGCCTCTTCTCTTGAAGTTCTTATCATTTTTATCCAAGTACATTTGTACTTTCCATGATTGTAACTCCAGTAAATCTCATATATTTCACTTTAAAAGGAAAATCCATATCACTCTTTGGGTACATTATTTGTACATGGCTTTGTTTGTTTGTTGTTGTTGTTTTGGCTTTTAAATGATCCAATTCCATTGGTAAATCCAATATTTCCATCTTTCTTGTAAATTGTAATTTTCAAGACTTTGAGTCCAATTTCAGTTGTCTTTAAAGGAGTTTATTCACTTTTAAGTCCACCTTTGAATCCAATTTCATTGTGTTTAAAGGAATTTATTCATTTTACATAACAATGTTTAGTTCCAGTAAATAGTTCAAATAGTTCAAAAAATAGTTCACCCACTCACAGATGAAAAACAAATTCCATTAAAGTAGCCATCTTGTCTTTAGAAATCAACCTTCAAGATCTTGTTTTGCATTGAAATGCAAACAGAGCAGATTTTTCCCACATAAAAGGCTGTTTCTAGTTTCAAAATCTTTCTTTAAATCAGTTTCACAAAGCCTTAGCAGCTGATTGCAAACAGTTGCAAAAAAATAAATAAAAATGAACTGGCTGCTCACAAAAATCAAATATCTGAAGTACTTGTGAGTATCTCTTCTATATATCTCTTTCTTCCAAATAAAATTTTGGTAGTTTGAAGCTCACATCTGGTTGGGGGTTATTTTTTGGTTGAAATGCCCCTGCAAGCCACTCAAAATGTAGAAAAAGAAGGCAATAGCTGGCGTTGCCTGACCAGAAGTCTATTAAATATATACAAGACCAGAAATTTTGACCTATTTCTTATTTACATCCTGGACAAGTTCATATTTGTACCACTGGACAAGGAGGAATAGTTGTATGTATGGTATTATTTATTCCAGAAGGAAAAGGTTAAGATTAAAAAACCTTTACTCAGTTATCTGAAGATAAATTTAACTGAAATTAATGAAACTTAATTCTCAGAAAATTGTAATTAATGGGAAAATAATATTTCATGCTGCTTTTAAATCTATTAAATCTATTACTAAACAATATGATGGATTAACTATTAACTCTAATCATGCATTCATTCACAATTTATATCAGTTACACACTACAATTTAATTTTAACTGGGTTAACTCTTTTACATCTCAGGTAGAATACGGCCACAATCACTAGCTGGTTATAGAAAGAAGATGGTAAACTATGTTGTGTCAGGTTGTATTATTGCTCTATCAAACTCATATTTCAGCCTTCACTAGCTCTATATGGATATGATGAATATGTGTTAAATTACATCTATTTTCACATATCCACATTATAACCAGTTATAGGTGGTTAGACCCTGTATATCTCACAAGATGGATGATAAACCTTGTAGGAATCCACCCTTTGCTCCCTACTTCCTCCCCTTTTAGCCAAATCACAGTCTATGGTACACTTTTACAAGCAGTGAAGGGGTCTGCCTGTTTCTTACACTTTCCTATTTCAAAAGTAAAAACTTTTTAACTAAATATCTAGAAAAAAAATCCTTAATTAATCACTTCAAATTCTCTGCTATTATCTGGGTATTCAAAATTGCTATGTTCCTAATAAATATAACTCTAGGCTATATAATGTGGCCTTATGAAGTTTTTATTATTATTAGTTTAAGGGGACTATATTGAATTAGAGGAAAAATAGACATAAAGGAATGATAACTTTGTCAGAAGGAAAGCCCATAAAAATGTCTTTTTATGGTTTAGCCAAATATCCTTATTCTTAATAATTTATTTTTTAAAAAACTGATTTTTATTCTTCCAGTATATCTCTAGAAATAAATGAGCCTAATTAAATAAATTAATGCAAATAGCTTGCTATTCTACAGTGGCCATCTGGAAGAAAAGCAAAAATATTAGTCTATGCGTTTTAGAAGCAGCTGTTGTTATTTATTTACTTGTATCATTCCTTTATCATTCATCTTCACCCAACACATCTTCCTCTTCCTATTTTTCCCCACAACAACAACCCTGTGAGGTAGATTGGGCTGAGAGAGAATAACTGGCCAAAAGACACCCAGCTGGCTTTCATGGTTAAGGTGGGACTTGAAATCACAGTCTTCTGGTTTTTAGTCTGGCACCTTAAAAACTAGATCAAACTGACTTTTTAAGATGCTATTTGAGTTGTATGTTATAGTGTTTATTTTCTTAATTGCTTCTACTTTTTACTGGAATTGCTACCTCTTTTTTCATCTGAGATATATTTTTAAAGAAGAACTCTATTACAACACATAAACTAGATTTAAATGGGACTTGGGTGAATTTATGTACTAATGATTGTAACATTATATGTAATGTATTTGCTTGTGCTCCCCAGCCTGTTCCTGTGATTTTCCTAATCAAATTGTTCCTGGTTTTCAATTTTTGTCTGATTACTTCAAAGTGTAAAATGTAAGGGATTGGTGAAGGCTTATTACTTGAGTGAAGAAAGCCTTGTAAACAAGGTAACTTTAACTGACCTATCAATTTAACTAACTTTCTTCTCAGCACAGTAATGCTGCTATTTTTATTTGAAATACGTTTCCTGGTAAAGTAAAGCAAACATTCATACCTCAAAAAAACTAGAACATCTGAAATTTTGACTAAAGAGTTTTTAAAAATGCTGAGTGGAAGACTATTGTTGCTTGACATTAGGTTGGATGAATGACCTCAATGTGTGTGTGTGTGTGTGTGTGTGTGTGTGTGTGTTAATAAAAGAGCAATTTTTAACAATTAGTCAATTAGTGAATTGACTAATTTACTAAATGTGAATTTAATTCTCTTAGATGTCACTATAAATGCAGTTGAAGTCAACCAATTCATTGAGTAATTGCTGTTAAAAGAAAAAGACAGGTATCAGTTTTATTTTTCCCCCAAGCATTTAGCTTTGAGAAACAGAAATATCTAAGAAACAGATTTCAATGGGAATCTGGCAAGTATAGGAGATTGAGAAGGAATTGAATAAGGCTAAATGATGTTGTGTCCACTAATAGTATTTTAAGGATACATCAATGCTTATTTTATATCCTTGTCCTCTATACATAGAAATACAAAGTTCAGAATACTGTAACAGCCTTTAGATGACCAACTCTTTTTTATCAACAGAGTCAAATGTGATAAATTGTTCGTAGCTTTTATACAATTATTAGAAAAAAAAGTTAAGTGAAAATATCTATCCATGGTACATCTTTGGGTGGAATAAATCTATGTAGGAATTAATCTGAGATACTAAAGAGTAATCAATTCAGAGCTGCTATTTATTGCATAGACTATACTTACTGAAACCTCCAAACTTCTCCTATCTGTATATGAACATCTCCAATGTGTGATACAGCTCTTTGCAAAGGTTTGGCTTTAAATATTTCTAGGTTGGCCATTGGGATATGGAATATCTATTGACTTAGGCTTCAGTATGAGAAATCCAAATACAACCATTCAATTGTTTATCACATGATGTATTTTGGCTACACAACTGGACTAGAGAAATCTGAATGAATGAACATTAGATGCAAAGAGATACAGAATTCTCTAATCATTGAAACCATTCAATACTAGTTGAAGTACCAGTCTGCCCAATGAAAGCACTTATAATGAAGCTAAAGCTTAGAGATTTTGGACATATAATATGAAGGCAAGAATAAGCTTGGAAAAGTGGAGGGCAATTGAAAAAGTGGCTGAAGCATGGCAGCTGGCTACTGTCACTAATGATGGGACGTATGACCTTATAAGAAGCAGTTACCAACAGAAAATCCTGGTAAAATGATGTCTAAAAGCTAAAAGTGACAGAACAAGTAGCCATTCTGATTTTTGCAACCAGGTCTGCTACCTCTGGTAGAAGTTGGAGGCTCTTTAGCAAAGTATTATTTTCAAACACTGGAGTAAATTCAGTAAATTCCTATAATCAAATCATTCGCTTTTCTGAGGTTTTGTATAGCTTAAAATATTGCTACCATTATTATTTAACTTTAATTTTTTGACCAGTGTATAAATCACTTACATCTCATCTTAAAAAATTAAAAAAAAACATCTCTATTGAATTTAAAAGGTTTGAACATTTGGATTTCTCCTTTTTTAACAAAAGAGTTTGATTTTAGTTTCCTGTCAGAAAATAAGGGATCTGTTTGCATCTTAAATCTTTGGGAAAATCAAGATTGGCACCTTACTTTTTTCAATCTATTAACTTTCACAGCTCAATCTATATATTCCCCTTTTTTTAGCTAAGAAGAAATTCCTTTTCTCATAAAAGCTATCACATCTATATAAGGCTATCTGTCTTCCTTTTATTTGGTGGTTTTTCATTGATTGACAAGTACTTCATTGAAAGGAAGACAGCATATCCACAGCGTCATTTCAGAGACAAGCAAAATCCAAGCAGAAACTATTGCTTCACTTTTAATCTCTCCTTGAAATTCCCTCTCCTGGCTTTATTTAAGACCACATATCTAAAAACAGCAAAACTATCTTTATGTATTCAGATCAGCAATAATAATAAAAAAAAAACCAGGTGTATTTTTGGCATTGATAGATAGAAATCCACTTTATTATCAATGTGTTGCAAGATACTCCGGTTAGTATACATTGGGCATTTCTTAGACTGTCCTTACAGCACATCTGAAGGATACACTAATAAATAATAGATGCCCCCAAATTGCCCAAAGAGCTTCATAATTAGAAAGTAACCCCTCCTGATCTAACAGTTTTTAATAATGTTGCACTTGCTTATCAAAATATATGTCACACATTTTAAGCACTTGAAATAAATTTTTAAATGCATCTCTCTATTGCCACTAAATACTAAGGCAAGATTGGGGAACTTGCAAGCTTAGGTCCATGCAAGGCTGGCTGTCTAATTGAATATGGCTCCTGAAACAGTCAGTTCAGAAGGATTGGCAGAGAAGGAGGAGAAGGAGGACAGAACCAGTATGGTGTAGTAATTAAGGTGCTGGCCCAGAAATCAAAAGACTGTGAGTTCTAGACTACTCTTAGACATGAAAGCCAGCTGAGTTACTTCAGGCCAGTTACTTTCGCTTAGCCAAACCCACCCCATAAAGTTGTTATGGTGAAAATAGGAGGTGGGAACATTAGGTATATATCCTACTTGAATTGGCCCAAATTAAAGGCTGGATAAGAATCAAATAAGAGAAAAATGTGACAGAAAAGAGAAAGGGAGAACTGGGGGCAGGGAAAGAAAAGGAAGTGAACATCTAGAATGGATATCCCATCATTTTTTTCTCTCAACCCAACAATATCCTATTTTCACAATTCAATAGATCAGTTCATAAAACAAAGTAGCTCATGCTTACCTTAAGGGAACTTGGGTTATTAAGAACAAATAAGGATATGATTATCTTCATAGGGCACTATTTTAGTTGCCTATGCTTGGGCAGAAGAAAGAGATGGAACAGCATTAATCTGGCCATTGCCAGTTTTCCATATATTCAGTATCACAGGAATAAAGGTCAGATTTCCACACTGTGTTGAGATATGCAAGAACAGGACAATGTAAATGGTCATATATGATGTTACTAGTTATTTATTTGTACTATTAAAATTAAATAACTATTCTACCTTTCTAGTAGGGGTTCAATAATACATTAATATTTTGAATATTTTATTTCACTATTTGAAATAAACTGGGCTAAAAGATGTATGGCAAGAAAGTTGAACCTGATTCTTCCTAGTCATGTTTTAACACTCAGAAGTCTATATCACCCTGTCTCTAACTTTCTCAAATTTCTTCTATGCATTTTCCTCCATCTCATACTTACTATTCTTCTTAAAATGTCCAACATTTTATAAATTTGAAGCTACACACACACACACACACACACACACACACACACACACGATTGAGATGATAGATTGATAGATACATAGAATGTGTGTGTATGTGTGTGTTCCAGTCTATATAGTATTTAGAGAGTGTGACTCTGATCAGGTTATGTAAAAATACAGAAAAAAAGTGAACTATATGACAGCTGAATGTAGGAGAGGACTATGTTGAGCTCAAGGGCAGGGTAAAATGCATCATCAGTCTGGATTCTCTATGCCCCCCAAAAGAGACCTAAGCCCAGCTCCATTTGAAATCCTCCCGGTTTCTTGCAGCTGACACTGAGGCTTTTAATGGCCTGTGCTATAAAAGGTTTGCTATTTTTTGTGGTTCTATAGTTTTCTGCAACAGACAAACATTGAGGAAGCTATCTCACATAAAGCCTTTACATACACCTTTCTAACATATGCTTTGAGTACAGATATACAAGATACGTGGTGGCCAAAAAAAATCTAGTCATAGAGCTGTAAGGCATCATTTAGGCCTATCAAGTCCAACCCCATGCTCACTGCAGGAATCCCAATTGAAGTGTCGCAGACTTATTAAATAAATGTCAGAAAGTAACTGATGCATTGGAATAAAATTTAAAAGGAGAAAAATAATGACAAGTTCTCCATTTTGCCTTATTAAATCTCATTATAGTTACCTGAAGCATAACAATTTCTATAATGTTTAAAACCAACTAACTTTCCACTGTGCATGAACAATATGTTCATGATGCATGTGTCTCTGTCTCTATCTCTATCTCTATCTCTATTTCTGTCACTGTCTCTATCTCTGTATTAGCTCTATTTCCATTTTTATTGCTTTCTATCTCTCTATCTCCCTATCATCTGTCTCTCTGTCTCTATCTTCACTATCCATATCTCTAATCTATATAATTGCATCATTTTGCTACAATTAAAAAACAACAACAACAACAACAGCAAGCCAAAGACATGCTGCCAAAATCTTTGCTTATATATTCATTAATAGACTAAGAATCCCTACCCAACCATCCACTCTGCCACTTGATCTCACAGACCACAAAAAAAACATAAATAAAATTATTCACACATTTGGAGGCCTTATTAGAAAATAGCATCAATTTTATTTTTATCTTTTGTATTGCTGTTACTGGAAATATCAGCTGATTTCTGCCCCCCCCCCCGCTCTAAATGACATGAAATTTGGGAACATGCAACAAGGGATGAACGCATAGGATGTGGTGGCTTCAGCCATGCGTGAGTGGATCTTCAGATCTTCCATTCTCTGTCTTATTGCTCTGTCCCCTTTAAGGAGTCCCCAAAAATCTGTTCTTATAATTCTCCCACCAACCACTTCAGAGCAATTTCTGCCTGGTTTATGTAGGAGGGGACAAGCAACAATCTCCTCCAGTAGCTTGACTAAAAAAAATGTGCTGTAAAGGCTGGTCCCATTATCAGAATTCAAAAAGGTTGAAAGGAATAAAAAACAGAGGAAATGAAACAAGTATTCTCAAATTGTTGGATAAATCATTTCTGTCCATAGAGTTTGGGATCACCTGGTGTCTTACTATCCATCTTTATTCAGCTGCCATTATGTACGTACATAAAAAGATTAAGACTGAAATTTTCAAAGGCCACTTCCTTTGGGATTGTCCATGCTAATTGTGTGCAGTATGGCTTCGAATGGCACTGGAAAATTCTGTGATTTAAATATTTAATGTACAGGTAAATGTAAATTCTTGCCTCTTTGTGGATCTTTCTCTCTGTTTTTAGTTGCCTTTTGTCCTATTCTTGTGAGTTAATTGTTTCTGAGACTTGATGATCATTAATTTTAAAAGAAAACACCAAATTATATTTTTACTAGCTGAACTGAGGGGTGTGTATGCTTACTCTGTTCTGGATATAAGGACTGGGCTGTGTACAAACTAAAGTAGAAATCATCCACAATATTCTTTCAACACAATCTGTCAGCTGCTTCCTTAGCCCAAATTCTCACACAATATTCACACCTTCACACATGCTCACATTCATACAGAAGGAGAGAAAACAGTCTCACAACTCACATTACAATCCATGAACTAAATAACAACAAACCTTTAACAAAATGAAATTAGATTAAATCCATACTTTATCTAGCTCCACCGGTTTGTAGTTTGCTGTATAATTATCAAGCCTCCAACCTTGATTTATCTGTATTGGGATGCTTTTTTTGGTCACTTTTGAATAGGTATACCATATATCTGAACAGGCAATACATAAAAAATTGGAAAGGAGGACATACTATTTAGCTTTCTTGGCCTCTGAAACAAAAAAAATATAGCCAAAAATGCAAAAAAAAAAGTACTTAGTCTGGCATGTATATGAAATTATTTTTCCAACCTTAGAAAGATTGGTTTTTCAATTGCAATATTTTTCCAACAAATCTTTATTATTAGAAACCTATGCTACAGTACTATAAAAACAACAGTGACATACTTTTCGAATTTCATCACTGAAATGCAGGACGAATCATGTATAGAACTGAAGGAGCTGGATTGAAGCCTATTGCTAGAGCTAGGAAATACATTAAATTTAGGTTGTTGAGTCTGTTAAGTGACAAGAAAAATAAAGAAACAGACAATTTACAAGGTCACAATGCGCGAATCTTTCAGCGATTGCCATTATGAAAACAGCCTCCAAAAAACCCATACAATATTTGATTTTAAAGCTATGCTTACCGGATGGTGCATATGAGAACAAAAAGAAGGGCATGTCCTCCTTTGGGCAGACATCTCCTAAGTCTTGAAGAAGAGCTGTGATAGGAAGAAAGGCAAAAAGCATAATGGAGATTTCTCCATTCTGTGAAAGAGATCACCTTTATAGGCTCTTCAGTGTTAAGTCATTATGGCTTTGGATATCTCTGTCTATGTTCCCTGGATGGAAAGGTCAGGTTTTCCTTTAATTCTTTTAGTGGCTGATCCTCTTGGACTAGAATTTCTTCTCATTTTTTTGCCTTTAAGTCAGTGTCAACTCCTTGGTTTATATAATATTTTTATTGAAGATTAAAATTTTTATTACACACACACACACACACACACACACACACACCTTCTCCGGGACTAGGAGTGACATGATAGCAGTGTTCCAATATCTCAGGGGCTGCCACACAGAAGAGGGAGTCAAGCTATTCTCCAAAGCTCCTGACATCAGGACAAGAAGCATTGGGTGGAAACTAATCAAGGAGAGAAGCAACCTAGAACTAAGGAGAAATTTCCTGAGTTAGAACAATTAATCAGTGGAATGACTTGCCTCCAGAAGTTGTAAATGCTCCAACACTAGAAGTTTTCAAGAAGAGATTGGATAACCATTTGTCTGAAATGGTATGGGGTTTCCTACCTAAGCAAGGGGTTGGACTACAAGACTCCAAGGTCCCTTCCAACTCTATTACTCTGTTCTGTTCTGTTCTGTTCTGTTCTGTTCTATCTATCTATCTATCTATCTATCTATCTATCTATCTATCTATCTATCTATCTATCTATCTATCTATCTA
>JANHFL010002256.1:96056-106780 GCA_032468155.1 Oxyrhabdium leporinum
GATAGATAGATAGATAGATAGATAGATAGATAGATAGATAGATAGATAGATAGATAGATAGATAGATAGATATCGATCTAGGCTATTCTAACTTGCAGATAACATAAGTTATGTAGATGTAAATCTACAGCGATGGTATTTTGAGAGATGGTATTCTGGAGCTCCCTATCCAACTGCTAATCAAAACTAACTTTACTTAGTTTTTCAAGACCAACCAAAGTCAGCTAGGAACTTCTACCTAGTTCAGAATAAAATAACAAACTGTACTGATTAGCCTGTTGATGTTATCAAATTATATTTCATTTTTAATATATAGAATTGCTGAAGCTTGATTGTTAGATAGCATACTCCCTGTAATGGTATGTGGGAATCACCTTGGGAGACATGAGATGGAGTCTTAGCTTAGACAACTGTCATTCCAAAGGTATCTTTGCCCACAGAAGAAAAGGGGATATGAGAAGCATCTAGAAGGGACCCTCACTAGTTTTATTGAAAGTAAAAGTAAAGAAGAGAAGTGCTTTCAGACTTGCAAGATTTGGTTACTGTAACCTTACAATAAAGTAGTATGAGTACAATAAAGTACTCATGATTTGTGCTTTGGATTGCCTCAAAGGACCGAAACTCAGTAACATGTCAAGCATAGAAAACATGATGTTTAACTATATAACTCATTGTATTGGGGCAGCAACAACCATTAAAGAGGGGCAAATCTAGCTTCCTCCATTCTGTTGATCCTAAAGTGACTGCTATTCTTGTGATTCAGATGTATTGCACTACAATTCCCAGAAGTCTTAGGTAAAATGGCAAGCCCACTTCAAAAAGCAAACCAACAAAATCCCCTCACATTCTTTCCTCTGATTTGTAAAGAAATGTGTGGATTTAGCTATATAAAGTCCTAAACCAAACTAAATTCTTCTCATATAATTGGTAGCAATTGGTATTGTTGGTAGGAGAAGAGAAATCTAGGTGAGAATTTTCATGAGCAGGGAAGATGGGGTTCTTCTAATTATCCTAGTACAATGTGTTTGATATATTTGTAAATGGTCTCTTTCTCTTACTACTGACTGTCTACAGTCTGCAGCCTCCGTTCTAAGGGAAGTTATTTATGAGGAAACTCTTCATACAGGCTTTTCCAGACTGGAATACATGAGCAGCCAAGACATGGATAGCGAGATGAGAAACAGAAAAGCAAGTAGCACTTATACGACATCTGAACAACAAATTGTGCACAGAAATACCATCACGAAAAAATTGAATGAAGCACCATAAAAGGAAAATAGAGATCTTCTTTGATGCAAAGAAAATGTAAAGAAAATTGGAAAACCTCTTTTGATATAACAGTCTGTTAAATATGGAATGGACACCCCCTGATTCCTGGCCTGCATTCCTGCATTCTTTAGGGCTGATTCTAAGATCAATGAAAATGGAAAGTAGCATTTTCCAAGACTGTGGATTAACTCCTAAACTTGAGTTAGAGATCCAAGAATTTACTCCAAATCAAGAACAGTGTATTTATATAATTTCATCCATCCACTTTCTAGCCCTTTTGCTATAAAAATATTGGTTGTGCTCCTTGACCAACGAAAGCTTTACTTTCCCAATACCTACTAGCCTCAACCATCTTAAATATTATGGTTGTGGTCGACCATCAGTCTGGGAAATTATGGCTCCAGTGACTTCAACATGCGTTTGGTAGGAATTAATTGCAGCCTTATTCTCAATTTACATCTGATAACCTGAGCATGTGTGCAGTAAACAATCAAAAAGAATAAAAAGGAATTCTCGTGTTTTGTTTTTCCTGTCTTTTTTCCCTGAAAGTCACAGCAGTGCCATAGAGCTAGTGTTGGTTTAATTTGTTTTCCCAGAGGGATTCATTTGCAATGAATCTTTCATGTCATGTGCCGATGACTGATACAAAATGATAAGATGGTAAACCCAATGGGTACTATAAGAAAGGTTAATTAAGAAAGACAATTTCTAAATGTCCCAATTCCTTCAACACAAATATTCTTCCTCAGGAGCATACTACTCAATGTCTAAATTAAGAAAATAATATTTCGATTTAATCTTTTCCAGCTGAATACCTTTTTAAATAGTTGTACATTTACAAGGTAATAATTCATTCACAATTATTGATAACATGACATTTCCCACTTTCCTATTTAGTTCAGTTTTATTTTTATGTGTTTGATTTGACAGCAAGTAAATCCGATGTAATTCCACTTGTGGAAATAGTTTGGCATTGTTGCAAACATAATAATGGATCAAATTAGCTTCTTCGGAGAGGGTGGGGTAAGTGAGTGCTAACAATCCTGAGGTCTATGATCTGGCCATTCTAATGTGGTTGGCTGGGCGCTTATATAATATAGAATTCTTAGTTGTCTTAGTTGTCTTGTTTATGACACCATGAGGTTAGATCTATACTTTTTATAGAAGAAGCTTATAGACAGCTATGTTAAACTACCTGATAGCATCTGGATGATTTTGTCTGAGCTGGGAAAGCTAAGCGGACTTAATTTCTATCTGGACAGGGAGCTACCAGCAAATCCTATGGTTCTATATTATGCTGGGCAGTTATTTAAAGAATCCCAGAAAAATATAGTTTCAAATCATTGCCAAGAAAACATATAGTCACCATACTTGAACTTGATTTAATGGAAACTTTACTTTACAAAAGCATATTTTAAATCTCATCTTAACTATCATGAAAGTAAGTATGCATACGTCAGGCCAATTTTAGATACATTATTATACCTTCTTGCTTTAATGTAAATTAGTGCCATCCGGTGGCACTACAATTAAATTTGGTAGATTAATTAAAATTCTGGAGTAATTAAAAATTAAACATATGTAGACAAACAAAAAGTCTACGTCCATAAACACAATATTGCCAATGTTTCCATTGAAATTGATTTAAATGTTCTTGATTTCAGTGATCTGTTAATTTATTGGATTATTCTCCTATCATTAAAAAAATGAATCTGGGAACAAATTTCAGAAGATGACCAGGGTTTATCTGAAATTATAAAGGAATCCAAATAACCCTAAATAAAATCAATACGAGAATAATCTTGTTCCGATTATTATACTGGAAGATTTAAAAGAAAATAAAAAACAAGAATCAGGGAAATTATAATATATACATAGTCACAGGCTCCGGATTGCATTTTTATTTTTCTCTCTCTAAACAAGCACAAACATATCATCCAGCCAAATTCTATCTTCACTTCTATTCTTAAATTTGTTTTATTTCCACATTCATTTGAAGGTTTCTGAATTTTTTTCCATAAATGAAATTGAAGATTCAACACAATCTTTTCTTTCCAAATGAAAGAATCTACATTTTCATTTCTTTTGCAAGGGTGATATTCAAGTGCACAAATGGTGTAAAATTATACAATAATCTATAAAGTAGATGTGTTGTAAGAACACCATGATGTTATTTTTAGTATCTCTCAGTTTAACCATTTATCCTGGAAGAACTTACAAAAGTTATAACTTACACATTAAAAAAAAGCATAAACAACCCTATAGTACAGGGGTGTCAAACTCGTGTTGTCACAGTGGTGTCACGTGACGTATCGGGATTTCCCCCCCCTTTGCTAAACCGGGCAGGGAGGGACCAGCACATGACCACATCAGGCCTGCGGCCTGTGAGTTTGACACTCCTGCTACAGTATATTACGTTAGTTATTGAAGGAAGACTAACAAACAAAAACTGAAATTATCTACCAAGATTTATCTTCAGGCTGAATCTAACACAACATCCTGGTATCTTATAGCATATGCAAGAAAGTGGTATTATGGCTGAAAATACTTAAGTGCTATGTGATAATTTATGTATTGACAATTTCTGATATCTTCCAGAAGCCCAATCATTGTTAGACTAAAATAGCAGTAACCTAATTCATTTCACTAATTGTTAGCTGATGATTTGAAGTTGCTGTATAAGTCACTACTGGAATATGGCCGATGTCTTAGATAATATAAGACTCCTCAGAGTACCATGGACAGCCAACCCCCCCAACCCCCAAACCAATGGATAATCAAACAAATCAATCCAGATTTTTCACTTCGGGCACAAATGACAATGCTTAAATTATCTGACTTTGGATACATTATTGAGAGGGGCGGGAAAGTCTAGTTCTATGGAGAAAGTTTCTAATGCTGGCAAAGTGGAGGGAAAGAGAAGATAAGGACAATTGGCAGCAAGGTGGTTTTATTTATTTATTATTAGGGAAAATCTAGAATCACTTTCTGAACCATAGAAAATCCACAAACAAACTATAGAGATGTTTATGAGGGGGAAGAATGCACTTTTCTAAAAATGCTGCAGATTTCATCAGTTCTCTTTTATCATACTAAGAGTGGATAAACTCTACATGGCGTAGTTTATATATTTTGTCAATAGAGTATTATCCAAACAATCTATCAAAGTGCATAGTTTCAAGGACTTCTGCTGCAGTCAACTGAGGGGAAAAAAGAACTGTTTCATCCATCATAATGCCCTGACCTCTAGTCCTATTCTTCTGAACTTTGCAGGGTTTGTTTTCCTAGGGGTTTCTACCCTAAGTGATGTGCATTGTTTTGTTTTCCCCAAATTGGCTTTAAAAATACTCCACCACGGTGTGGAGGATGGAGGATGGAGGATAGGGAAGCAGTGTTTTTTTTAAAAATCATCACATATAAAGGGAGCTCTTTCTCATACAAAGTTACCTGACACTGGGAATGCTTCATTTTTTCAACAGGAAGACCTATGCTTGAAATTTTCATTCAATTCCATTAAATATATAAATAAATTTGTTAATTTATTTTTAAGGTCAAATTTTAAAGACTATTTATACAAAAACTTTGTCTTTTTTTTGTCAGAGCTTACTCTGCTCAGAAGCAGTTATTATTTTGAAAGGCTTAAAGCACTGGATTTTGGATATCAGGTTGAACCAGTTAAGGTCCAAAACGGTAAGAACTCTCTGTGTGGCTTAATCCCAGAAGCCTTTTCTAGGTAGAGAAGATCAGAAGACTGTTAATGGTGTCTATGCTATTTGTCATAACTGATCTTCTAGGCCAAGGGTGTCAAGCACAAGGCCCACGGGCTGGGTCAGATCTGGCCTGCAGGGCTATCCTGGAAAATGTAAGGGGCTGGCCTGTGTCACTTCGGCCTACCCTATGCGAAGAGGAAACATCGGACCAGTGTGGCTTCGGCCTGGTCTACCCAATGTGAAGAGGAAACAGCAGTTTGGGGAGTGGTGTCAAGCTGGCCATGTCCATCCAGTTGGCCACACCCACCCAGCCCCCTGAGGTCAATCACAGGGCCATTTTCTGAATCACATTCTCATTCTCTCAGTTCACAGAAAATGCATAAAATAGCAGAATAACAGAAGAAAATAACAGAGTTGGAAGGACCTTGGAAATCTTCTAGTCCAACCAGGAAGCCCTATACCATAGAGAATTTGTGAGTTTTCTTAGAAGGTCTATTTGATGTAGGTCTATTCAAGAGATTCAAATGAAAACATCGTGAAATCTTTATTTAATGGACCAACTGAAGGGAGGGATGTCCATTATTTATTAATGTCCTTTAAATTGGAGAACATATCATTCATAGTAATTTGTTCCATTTTATATAATATCATTATGCAAATGTGTCACATTAAGCCACTTGTGTCAACTGATGTTATTTGTGTAATGGCTTTATTACATAAATGACATTAATTAGTATAGAAAACTGCTTCCTTCTATCCCAAGTCCATCAGGCTTCAATAAATCTAGCTTTCATTATAACTGGATAGGTAGACTTTAATTTTTCACAGCTGCTGAGATTTTAAGAATCCATGTTTAAATGACATTTTGTACCATACTGAAATAGTATAGCTAAATATTACATTGGACAAAGTCCTCTTCTGGATCAGTTCAATGCCCTGTGAAAAATGCACATTTAACAAAGAAATTATACCTGAATCCCAAGTCCACACTGGCACATGCCATAAGAAAGAAAGTGAGCATTTTTTTTGTTTAGCTTTCCACCATTGGTACCTGAAAAAGTTCCTCCATTAGCACAGGAAAGAAAGCTATTTAAGTCATGACTACTGTAAATTGTTCTCTTGATATTCTGTGCCAATCTTTCCATTTTCCTCTTTCAACAAAGGAAGGAAGGAACATTTTTTGTAACACTTAGAAAGGGATTACAAGATAGTATTTACCTTACTTTTCAGTCTCATTTCATGAAAGGAAATGAAAAATCAATCAGGGATTAAAAGATTGTCTTCTAAATGGTAAACAACATAAAGGAATGCAAAATAATAGCTACTAGATTGTTAATTTCCTCCTCAGAGAGCATGTTGATTTTAAATATTTAAATGTATATTACTCAATCTCTTTTCTGCTTATCCTTATATGAAGATCATGTTAAGTTCATTTTCTGGACTGAAAAGGTCTCACAGACAAATGTTTCATAATTGCTAAAATACTTGAAATAAAATATATACGGTGGTGAATTCAACCTATCAAAAGTCAGTTGTGATTAAAATCATGACTTACTTTGTCAGACTTAAGATAAAATGGGAAAAAAGAAACCTGCCTCAGATTTCATATGGCTACATATTTTAAACATTAGTGTATTATAGGAGCTATGTCATAAAGAAAAAAAACCCCACCATGTCCCTTAACTTTGTGTATATTGCTTTTTGAAGTAGCTTTTTTGAGAGCTCATTAAATCTAATCGGAGACATTTCTGAGGATGCATTCACACAACTTTCTCTGTGGGACACCCTTAAGGACCCCTTGTACGGCTCAAAATAAAGTGATAAAAGCAGTGGCCTGATACTTTTTTGCTATTGATGCATGTGTGATGTCATAATGCACTTATAAAAGAGGTGGGGCTTTGTCGTACTCTGTATGGGTCAAGCTAAATGATAAAAATAAAGTGATAAAAGCAAAGGCCCACCATGTTTGCCCTTTTGATGTGTGTGTGATGTCATAAAGGGGGGGGGGGCTCTTTTAATGATGTACATTCTAAAATGTATATTTTCCACAGGGCATTGAACCAATTCAGAAGGGTGCATCGTTCAATGTAATACTTAGCTATACTATTTCAGTATGATACAAAATGTCATTTAAACATGGATTCTTAAAATTCCTGTGAAGATTAAAGTCTATCTATCCAGTTATAATGAAAGCTAGATTTATTGGAGCCTGATGCACTTTGGATGGAAAGGAGCAGTTTTCTATACTAAAAGGAAAGATCCGCCATGTTTGCCCTTTTGATGTCTGTGTGATGTCACAGTGTAATTATAAAAGAAAATTGAGCTTTGTTGCAAAAATGCTTTGCTATATTCTATCCCTCCTGACACTCTCTTGCAGCTACTGCTGCTGTACTGTTTATGCTTACATAGAATGAAGAGAGACATTTCCTAGTCTTCTGCCATTTTATGTGTTTATATTTAAACCCTGTCTGCCAAGTCTGTGTACATCTGTCTCTACACATGGGGAATAAAATTCTGTATGCATTCACATTTTTGCACCATGGTTCTAACATAGCAAGAGATGAAAGTTCCTAAATTAAAAAAAAAAAGTAATTCATGCTTATTTCAAGAATGGCACAACAAAGCTGAGAGATATATTTTACTTCTTAAATAGGCAGAAGATTTACCAGAACATCCTAGTGACCTATAATTACCAGTTTTGTGAAGTAGTCTAGACAAGAAGCACACCCAGAAGAGTCTATGACACTTCACTGCAGCCAACTCGCTATGGCCCACTTGCCACTGTCAACTTGCTGTGGCCAACTTGCCATGGGACAACTTGCCACAACCAAGTCACTGCAGGACAACTCACTGCAGGACAAGAGTTACACTGATATCAAAGAAATGGTGGAATAGAATAATTAAAGAAAGGATGTAAAAGGAAGGACAAAATAAAATCTGAATGACAACTATACATATATATTTAAATTGAATTGATAAATTGTCCTGTGATGAGTTGTCCTGCAGCAAGTTCGCCATGGCAAGTTGTCCCACGCTGAGTTGGCCATGGTGAGTTGGCCATGATGAGGTGGCCACAGTGAGTTGGCTGTGGCAAGTTGTCCCATTCCGCACCCAGAAGTATTAGTTCCAATTGTATTACATTAAGAGAACCCTGCAAGTCTGAAAGTACATCTCCCCACGCCCACCTTTACAGATGAAGGAACTAGTGAGGGTTCCTCCTGAGATGTTTGCCATGCCCCTGTTTATTTTGTGGATTCAGATGTCACCAGTCTAGTCTGTAGCTCTTCTTCCTGTCTCCTCCTTTGAATACAAAGTTCAAACTCATAGAAACTCCTGCTAACAAGACAAGTACAGTTACCATTTTCTTTAGTTTGGCTTATACTGAATCAGAACCAGTTGAGATATCTACAGCATTCTTATACTATTGTGAAAAGTTTTCTATCTGGTTCAAGAGCTGATCTCCTTGTTTGGGGAGATAATTCAGCTAGGACTTGAGAAGTAATTCCAGCAGAAGGAATTTAGACAGATCTCTTGAGATGGGTATGAGCAGGAGTTAAATTGAGGGCCAACCTCACTTTCTATTATCTGCCTATCTACAGTGAAAGTTGACTCTGGATTCCCTTTACCAGCAAAGGCCTAGGGGCCACACTATCATCACAGGTGATACGACTCTAAGTGGCTGCAGTGTTGCAGTCAGTTGCCTTTGGAGAATAGTTTTGAGAACTGGTGCAATGGTGCTTTAGAAAAAGATGCCCAGTATCCACTCATGCATTTCCCTGCTTGTAAATTCCTTTGCTCACATTTGCTGGTAATAATGTGAGGAGAAACCAAGTCTGTATCTGTTCCTTTACTCCCAAGGAATTAATAGCAGCTGGGAAAGAGACATTTATGTTAATGAAACCTCAACTAAACAGATAAATAAATAAAAATACCCACTTTCACAGCTTGATGTGCCAGGTCCTCCAAGGGCTCCCGGGAGACCTCTAATTAGCAAAACAAATATGGCAGGAAATCCTAATCGCCAATTAGGATCATGTCTGATTTGGCACTAAATGAGCTATAAATACCCAGGGTGGATTCTCTTCCCCCCAAAAATCTGAGTCCCTCCCTCAGATTGATTTGTTTTCAGTCATTTCTTTCAGTTTCACTGAAAGGATTCCTACACTGTACTAGTCATGTGTGCATTCACTCCAGAATTCAAGTTGCAGGGACAATGAATGTCTAGTTCAGCACACAGCAGGGGTGTCAAACTCGTGTCATCATGTCATCATCACATGATGTATCGTGACTTTCTTTCCCCTTTGCTAAACTAGGCATGGGCGTGGCCAGCACATGATGCATCCAGCCCATGGGTGGTGAGTTTGACAGCCCTGCTCTACAGTATGTTGACCACAACAGTTAGGATAAGGAATTCTAGACGCCTTCCAAAAAGGCAGAGTGGGGAAATTCTCTCTGTATCCTGATTTCCAGACCAGTTTATGCACTATCCCTTCCGCTGCCAGCTTCCAAGCATAATAAACAGAGGTGTAGGCCTAAATTTCAGAAACTGCTATTTGCACATGCAACTCTCTGTATCTCTTCAGTCAGCATTCAAAGAGGAAAGAGACAACCTTCTGTTTATGCATAGCAGGCCCAATTTTGCTCACCTTACTCAAGCAATACCATAATTGATTGGTAACAAATTTCTAATCAGCAAGAGACAAAAAATCAATGGAATGTCAGGCTCTGACTTAAGAATGAGTCCTGATGGCAAACGAAGCCATCAATTAGTTACCACAGAAAATTCACACATCTCAGTTCTTTTCCAGTGAATTAAAACAGACCCTGTGCAGACATGTCTCCTTGCAATTGATGGATGTAGGGTAGAATATGTGGTAACTCTAATTATTTTTTCAGCTGACTAAAATGTTTGTTCACATTTGCAAAATTTCAGCAATGTAGGGACTTTTAAAAAATACTTTGTAACATAAATAAACTAGGGTTGCAGGTTTGCTGTATTTTTAAACAAAAATCTATGATGCTGTTGTGATACAGTACTGATGATAGCTCACACACTCTGTCAGATGTTTAGATGTGGCATTTTTATTGAACTAGTGAGTTCTTCCAAAGGCCCTGGAATAGGCAGATGTGTGTGTTTGATGGTGCTAAAGATATTGTTGCAAGATGTAAGCTGTTCCAAGTAAAGCTGCCTTTTGGAATTGACTGATGTTGAATTTGTCAATGCCAACGGTGTTCAAGTAATGATCCAGTTGCACCCAAGGCACCTATTAATATTGGTAATACCTTTGCTTTCTTTTGCCACATTCATTCTACATCTACTATCCAGACTTTTTTGTCTTTCTTACTGACAATTGTTAAGTCTGGGGTGTTATCTGACAGGTGCCTGTCTCTTTAAATTCTAAAGTTCCAGAGATATGTAACTTATTTTTTCCCCTATTACCTTCTTTATTTTATGGTTCTACCGATTCTTGCTTGCAAGCTTATTATTATTATGATAGGTTGTGCTGTAAATCAGAAGTTTCGCATTTTTATCCACCTTATTATTATCTGTTCACAACAATATGAAGTCAAAGCTGCCAGTTCTTTAGCTGGTATTTTTCTTCATATGCATCCAGTTCAAGTGGTCCTCCAGATGTTTTGAGATTGTCCCCAAGACACCTCCTACTATTGGTACTATCTTTGCTTTCTTTTGCCACAGTTGTTCTACTTCTATTTGCAGGTCTGTGTATTTTGTGATTTCCCCCC
>JANHFL010002256.1:110560-125942 GCA_032468155.1 Oxyrhabdium leporinum
ATTTATATACCGCCCCATTCCGAGGACTCGGGGCGGTTCACAACTGTAGAAATCATTTAAAACCCCTTTAAAACCCCTTTTACAAAAATATTAATTAAGAACTTTAATTAAAAACCGATTAAAAAAACCCCTTATATGCATGTTGACATGATATCCTTTATACATTCAGGACAATGTGAAAATCCTTTTGTACCAGTATTGACTGGAGATCAGTGATGAGACTGGGAAACATCTGACATTTTCTTGACTAATTTAAATTTATGAGAAGATGAGAGAGCTCCTCTTCATAAGTGAATAATTATCTTATTTTTCCTTTAATGAAATTGTCAGTATGTCTTTGTATGTCATGCTAGCTTACCTCTGAGAACAAGGGGATTGGTGAGCAGAGCTAAAGAGTGCATGACAGCATTCACATTCTTATTAGAAATACCTCTGAGAAAATAATTACAGTGAATCAAATTGATTGCAAATGGGGAATACACTAATGAACTCTTGACTGTAGACCATGCAGATGAAGATATCATTTGTAGGAGTCAGCATCACCACACTGGGCCTGTAGTATTGCTATTATGGTTTGTCACCTACTTTGAATTATGACTATGATCCTCCCAAAGTGGGCCTGCAAGATATTAAAATATTTACATTACAAGTTAAAAAATATGTCCAGGGATATTTATAGATTATCTCACCCTTGCTAGTCCTGTAGGACTGAGTTCAGATTGGAATCCTTTGTTAAAACAAGAGCAATGTTGATTTACCTTGATCAAGACAACTAGATTTATAGCAACTTTCCTTTCAGCTGAAAGGGAGACAGGTTCTGAAATGAATATTACACAGGAGACAAACTGTCCCATTAGACGAGTTAAATTGCCCTATGGCTCTTCTGAATATGTGCTTAAAAGAGAGAGATGGGAAGCTAAAAGGAGGCTCTTAGTCACAGGAGAATTTGGAGTGCAAAAGCTATTCAGGTTTGGAAAAGAACTCAGGAGAGTAGAAATGTTTTTAAGTCCCCAGAGGATGTTAGCTTGGAAATTGCATCCTGCAGATTTGCACATATATCAAATATTGGATGTGCTATGATACTCTTGACTAGCTAATAGCTGAAGGTTTGCTGAGACAACAAAACCAAGGCACTATGGATATGCTAATGGCTGCATACATTTCTGGAGGTATTTTAATTTGTTAAATTAAAGAGCTTTGTGACTTGATCTAGGTGAGGAGTTTATTGTTGCATGAGGACATTGAATGGATCATAATAGCGATAACATGTTTGCTTCCATTATGACAGCTGGATAGATGATATGTTCACTTAAGGTACGAAAATGACTACAGTCACAGCAATATATGTAATAGATAATTCCCCACTGTAGAAAAGTTTAATGGATTCCTGAATAAGTCCTTAAATTACAGCAATTTATGTCGGTTTCTGTTCTAACCCACTTGAGGTCTTGATTGCTCTTTTTCTGAATTGGCAATGTTATATTCAGGAGGAAATACTGCAGCTGGTGAGCTATCGTAATGCCACCTGGAAGGGAAAGTTAAAGCCCCCCCAAGCCCCACCCCAGCTTTCCTGACCCCTATTGGAAATACAGTGATTTAAGGGGAAAGGTGTCTATTACTTCCAAATGCCCATGAAATATGAAGGTATGTCAATGCAGTGGTATATGTCATTCATGTAACGCTAACAACATATACTTTCTATCATTGGCATCATAAGCATAATTAGATAATATTCTTACATAAATGATGGAACTTATCATAGATTCATAAAATTAAGAAAAAACTTTATTTCAATTGCTTCATATGCAACACACTTGCCCATTATTTTAGGAGAGGGGTGCTTGGAGGGTAATCCAGTCCATTGTATCTAGTCTGGTAAACGGGGGCATGACAACCCAACCTTTCACTCCACCATGGCTTCTGATTTTCTGAAGCCCTCTTCCTGCGAATTGCACCAAACACAGAAATGTTTTCTTCTTGAAGAAAATTGTTGGATACACCAGCCTATATGATAGAAGAACTGCATGCTGATTTAGCCTTAGAGGAAGTATTTTAATTCCTTACAAGGCCCTATAATGTCAAGGTACATTCAGTTGTGAATCCAGGTGATCCGAACAGAAACCTTCACTTCTATCGGGCAAAATTCTTATAAGAATGTTCACAGATTAACAGCTGCTTTAGTACTGAATGAGGGTGGAAGTTGTTAAGTGCCAGCTGTGGAGTCCATAAAAACATCATGAAAGGTCACTCATGAACATCTCTGATCTGGGAGTAGAAATGTCCATAGGTTCATAATGACTTTTCAAATTCAAATGGCCCAAGGAACCTTCTTCTGACAAAGGCCATTCAATATGATTCCATATTGTATGAAAGCACATCAAATTTCTGCTTCTATGTTTATTTGGTAGATTTATTTTTTGTGCTAATGAATTGTAAATTTTCTTACACTGGGCTCATATGTTTCCAGGCACAGGAAGCTCCATAATCTTATTTTATTGAATTAAAGCATCCTGTTAAGCTGAAAGCCAATTAGTTGACTTTGAGCCACTCACTATCTCTTAACCATAATAAAAGTATTATTAATAATATTATTAAATAATAGATGAAGAAGATCTTAAAGTTCAAACTTGGTGGAGAAAATACCATCAAGGTAATGAACACCTGGGCAATTCTAGTCATTGGATACACATTTGGAATAGTGGACTGAACTCAAGCAGACTAAGAGTCATAGACAGGAAGACCACAAAAACAATGACAATGTATCATGCCCTTCACTCCTGCAGTAATGTTAACAGACTCTACTTACCACAAAAATGAGTGGGTGTACACCTGCCACATAACATGCCAGACTTAACCATTGTTGATAGGGAAGACAAAAAAGTATGTATAGTGGAAGTTGTAGTATCCAGAGACAACATAAGGGAAGAGAAGGAATTGGGAAACAAAATCACAGAATACAAAAACATGCAAATATTAATGGAACTATAGTACTATGTGCGGCAAAAGAAAGCAAAAACAGCACTAATAGTAATAGGTCCCCTGGGCGTAATCCTCAAACATCTGAAACACCACTTGAATATCATCAGCATTGAGAAAATCACCACAGGTAGTCCTTGACTTACAACAGTTAATTTAGTGGCCGTTCAAAGTTGCAATGGCACTGGAAAAAAGTGCCATGAACATTTTTCGCAGTTATGACCTTTGCAGCATTCCCCATGATCATGTGATCAAATTCAGATGCTTAGCAACTTGTTCATATTTATGACTGTCCCAAGCTCATGTGATTCCCTTTTGTAACCTTCTGACAAACCAAATCAATGGGGAAGCCATTGACAACTGGGTTACTAATTTATCAACTGCAGTGATACACTTAACAACTGAGGCAAGAAAGGTAGTAAAATGGGGAAAAACTCACTTAACAAATGTCTCACTTAACAACAGAAATGTTGGGATCAATTGTTGTGGTAAGTCAAGGACTACCTGTATCAACAACAACAATTGTTGTGGTAAGGTCAAGGACTACCTGTATCAACCAACTGCAAAAGGCAGCTTTACTTGGAACAGCTTATATTCTGTGCTGATACCTTTACCATCATCAAACAACAACATCTGCTTCTCACAGATCTTGGGAAGGAGTCAATAGGTGAACAAATATGCCAAATCCAGTGTAAACATCTGGCTGACTGCAACCATAATAGCAGGATCTACCTTCAGGAATCAAATAACACAAGTAAACCCACTGCATCAAGGAATCATTTCAAAAATTGCTTTCACACTCCATATCTACCTCAGTGTTCATGTGATCTGCATACAGTGTTGTGCTGCTGTCTTGCCCTTATGATTTCGCCTAAAATGTGTGTTTCTAAAAGGTAATTGAGAACTCTCTAGACTGCTGTACAAAAGCTGAATCCACACTCTTCTGAGGCCTAATGTGTTCTTCATCTGTCAATGAAGCTGAATCAAAATAAATTAATGCTTAAAGGAGCTTTGCAGATTAACTCAAGATTGCTCATTTTAAGGACTTTTTGGTGCGGAAGAATATAAATGGCATAATTCAGGGACTCAGTTTCTGTTCTCAAAGTTAATGAAATGTTGGACTCTCTTGACAGCACTTAAATGAATATCTTTTTTCAATAAGTGACTCCCTGGCCACTTGGATACTCCTTATGAAATCCTGTAAGAAGAGCGAGCATCAAGGACCATGGCTTATATTTTATTACCTGGGCAATTGTTTAATGATTAACATTTTTGAAGCAATCTATGACCCAATAATTTTGGACAATTTTAGTAAATGTCCTCCTACTGAGATATGAAGTGCCTGTAGAGAACATAGTTGAAGAAGAATTTGAACTCAGGAAAAAATGCTCTAGCTTTTTATCTGGCAGAAAAATGTGGAATAATCCAGATTTGGTGAAACATACTGCTTCACTTCAGATGGAATATTGGCTGGCTGTTTAAAGAATAAAAATAAGAATGCCAGCAATTCTGCAAGAAGAAAGCTAATATCTCATTGTGCTGGGTTTCTTTGTGAAGAGATAGGCTCAACCAAAGAAAATTTCAAAATGATTGTTCTTCAATGTCTGGCTGATCTCTCTGTTGCATATGGAGACACAGCCCAGGTTATTTGTTATTTTAAAAATGTTTAATTTAATTTAATTTTGGAATACTCAAGCAAACCAGCCTGATCTAGATAAACAATTGTGAATCAGTTATTCAGTGCCTTTCTATTTTTTTTTTTTGAATGACCAAATCCAGTATCAAAATACATGGAGGGCAAATGCATTTAAACATATGTATTAAATGTGTGTGTGTGTGGTGTGAAGGGGTGGTGGTGTTACGTTTAAGAATTAAAAATAACCTGCCTAATGCAGAACAGGATAGAACAAATTTATGGGTGAACACATGCAAACTGGAAATGAAATGAAAATGAGTGATTTCCCCATGCCAGACTGCCTAGAGAGGAACTTAATTGTGATCATTATTTTACAGGATAACTGTGATATGTATATGAATATGTATGTGGAAGAGCATTGTGAATATGTAGAAGTAATAAAATATCATTCCCACAGACAAGAGGTTTAGCTTTTTCAGAAATGGGTTCAGCCTCCCTGGCAGCCTTTTAAAAGCCAAAATATGTGAGGAAGGTTGTATGGCAGATAATTCTCTGTGCCCAACCAAATCTTCAAGGAGGATGCTTATTACAGATCAAAATAAGATTGGTAATAAAACAAAAATAAAATGTCTCCTTAGAGACAGCTTCCACTTTAAATTAATCTCTAGGATTAACTGCAGATGGCTCTAAATAACAGTATGAATCTGATTAAGATTTCACACAAGTGATTTAAGGGGAAAAGAAAAGGAAAGATTAAGCAAAGACGAAAACGAAGAAAACGAAAGATTAAGCAAAGACGAAAGAGTCTCTGCAGTTTTGAGAAGTCAACACCCTTTTCTTATTTTAATGGAGATGACAAAAACAAGTCTAGGGTGAAGCCTCTGAAGATATATTCCTGATGGAGCTAGTATAATGACTTTGGAAGATTATATGGGAAGCTTATAGTAGAATGTTTATAATTGACCAGAGCTTCATTTTATATTCTTCAATTAGTTAGATTGGACATTTTTACAAGTCTCCTTGCTATTGTTTCCCCAAATTTCAACCACTGCTGCATTTTGGAACTGTATTTTGATTATTTTGTGTTTTACACTCAGAAGATTCATAGATCTATAGGCTATATAGACTTTCTTATTCTTACCTCATTGATGGATCTGTTGACACGGGAACAGGAATAAGATCATTGTCCAAGATCCAGAGATTTGAACTTGGGTACATGGGAAATCAAACTTATGAATAGCCTGAAAAAGGGAGAGACACATCTATTAGACAAATTTGGGGCTTGCAGATTGGACACTGATATATAATAAAGCTTATATATACCATATTCCCATTTATCTTCTTGAAAAGTTTCAAAACCAAATTGAAATAAATTCTCCTTGGGGCACAAGTAGGTAGTTCTATGCTTGCAAGATTACATACACTGTACAAATGCACATTTTTAGGAGTATACATGTATACTGTGGTTAATATCAAGCTGCATACATCAGTATGTCAGACTATCAGCTGCAAACCAGAATATGCAGTCAGTTTTGAGATGTCCTCTGTCCACTGTGAGGGTAGGAGGGAGAGATATCCTTTGGCACATAGGCAAAGACAGTTTCCCCCCAACCCCTTTCTTTTATTAGGAAAATAAATAAATAATATCTCTACTTATCCTAAATTTAGAAAGAGAACTATAGAAGTAACTGAAGGAAGAATTGTGAATCAAAGCAGGGGAAAAAGAGGGGACTTAAATGTAAACAGAATGATAAATGATTTTAAAAAAATCACTCTTAACACAACCAGAAGACAGGCTCTCCTGGAGCCCCAGGCTTGGACACAAAATCATATTTTCAAGGTCTTGCAAAAGGCCAGCAGGATCTAGACTAACTTGATCTCCAGAGCGATGATGTTCCAAAGGGCATGGACAATGGCAAAAAAAGGATCTCCTTTTGGGATCCACTAACCAATATTTTTTAGCTGATGGTCCCCAAAGCATATCCTTACTGCTGGATTGGACAGGAAGGGTAGTAACACCTTGGAAGAAGTGGTCCATATGTAACCTGGCTCCAAGTCATGAGGGGGTTTAAAAGTGACTACCAGCACCTTGAATTGAATCCACAAACACACTGGAAGCCAATGTGGCTTGTGGAACAGTGGTCTCACATGCACTAGTTATTCTGCACCCATGGAAGCTTCTGAATACTCTTCAGGGGTGATGTAGGAGAAGGTGAAGGGGTGGGGTGAAAAGGGAGATCAGCCTAGAATCCCTACATAGCCACAAAGGAACTAAATTTAACCTCTGTTGAGTGTTGTTAACCCTAGCTAATTCGAAGCAGTTGCCTATCATTAGTTGAGACGATTCTTATGAATACGTTTTTAGCAATAAAACAGTTAACTAAATTTCACATGTGGTCTTTCACACTGAAAGGCAGCCTCCATATAGTGCATACAGAGCATGTTCCGGAAACCAGAAGTAAATGCCGATTTCCAGCAAAACAAAAAAACAAAAATGCTGCAAATTCTGGTCACATGACCACATGGCTCGGCAAATGGTTATAAATTAAGAATACTTGCCAAGTGCCGAGTGGCTAAATGTGAGTACAGGGCTCCCCCAACATTAAAACTTCAAAACTGGGTCATAAGTAGTTTTTCAGGGGGTCATCATAAATTTAAATAGTTGCTAATAGCACTAGCAATTAGATGAAGATGTATATACCTCTTCATAGTGCTTTACAGCCCTCACTAAGCTGTTCACAGCGGCTTACATATTGCCCCCAACAATTGGTCCTCATTTTACTGATCTCAGAAGGATGGAAGGCTGAGTCAACCTTGAGCCAGTGAGGATCAAATTCCTAGCAGTGAGATAAATTAGTCTGCAATACTGCATTATAATCACTGCGCCACCATGGCTAAGCAACCGGAGTTAAGTCAAGGCCTACCTGTCTTCGTCCCAACCAGATTGGGCAATCTTTAAGAATGCTGGGAGTTGTTGGGCAGTATTATTGTCAACCTCCCCTGGTTTAAAATGTTACACTTAGGCACTTTTAACATGCTTTAAAACTTCCTGACTAATACAAATGGAACAATTCTGGTGTTTTTTTTTCATATTCTTAATTTATTTTGGGAAGAAGGCAAAAAACGTCAGACAACGCTATCATAATTGCACTTTATCATGAGCATTGAGATGTCCCCTTTACTGACATTTTTAAGAGAACAAGATAATTGTGTAGTGTAGTTCTATCTCTGATTAAATATTATAGGTTTTCTAAAATCTCCACCTCTTTTCTTCCACTGTCTCTTAGCTTTCTAACTGCACCTATCTTTGGACAAAGTCTGTTTTGAACATTGTTGTAGAATATGCAGCTACTCATAGCTGTAGTAATAATGCTGGAGTGATAATGCTGGAGTAATAATGCTTTTCTTAGAAGTAATAAATAGCTGCTTGCAGTGGTTTACACTTCAAACCAAATGAGGGGGACTTGGGAATTCTCAGCTATCATCTCTAGCATCACATTTTTTTTGTTTAATGTCCTTCAGCTCAGTGTTTGTACCAGGAAGAGAAACAGAGTCTTTTGTGCATGCAGTATTTATTTTTCATTCTCTGTGGTTAAACTTTCTCTCAAACGTAGCTTCTGGCAGTAATATTTGAAACATTGTTCTACCGGAATTCCGTTCTGATCAGTAGCAAAACCCATTCAGCAGATAGTTTTGTAAGGATTTTTTATTTATTTTTTTATTTTTAGCCTGGGCGTGAAATGATAATGGGGAAGTTTTTAAAAACCCTGCTAGGCAATTGTTTAGCATTGGGACCTTATTACAAAATAAATTGGCAACTTTAGCTATTTTCTCTATAGATTATGATGCAATTGCTGTAGGAGAGGAGGTGGTTTTCATGGTTTTACACTTTCTATGCAGTCATAACAAAAAAAAAAGGTTAAATGTAATAATTATGTGGATTATTATATGTATGATTTCTGTTATAGCAGTCAGTTATTTGTCTGTCTTCTGAATTTTGCCATGTCTCCATCCATTCCATCTGCAAACCATTCCTAACAGGCACTAAATTCAACCCACATTTTCCCTACTTTGAGGGAAGACATATTCAATATGTTGTTGTCTATATGCTTGTAAGTCTAGAACCAGCAGAAAGATCTTTAAATCATTCTTTCCACCTGGGCTCATCAATAATTGAAGGCAGAGACTGCAACCATTCAGTCTACTTTACCAATTTGCCAATAGCTGAGTTAGTTGTCTCTCCCAAAACATAAGAGTCTAGGCTTTGCAGACATATATTGTCTGCATCTTTCTGGTAGTTTCTAAAGTGTTTTTCCTGGTTGGGGGGGTGATTGCAAGGGAAGAGTAAATTAGAGAATAATTAGCAAATGTCTCAAATGCTTTCTTGGTGGAACCAAGTTCAGGAAAGTATATCAATGCAGCTACCTATAGCTGCATCCTCGCACTCATTCAAAGCTCCTTCACTTGTCTCTCTCTCACAATCTTTTCCTTCTTTTCTTTTCTAAAAGTGTCTTCATTTACCTTATGGATATCCTCTTTGCATCTTTCTGGCTGTCAGCTGTGTGGCATTTTAATTTTCAGCATAACAGATTGTGATAAAGTGACAGGGTATTAGTGGTTTAATTACTGAACTGATTTTCAGTTCAGGTTCTCCAAAGTTCATGAGTAGCTTAATGATTGAAAAGACTGAAATCAACTCTCCAAATGTACAGGTCAAATGGATGGCGATAAGAAGTCACAATATTGACTTATTCTAGAATGATCTCTTCCAGCTTGTAATAAATTGAGACCTAATAGGCTAAGAAAGAGCCATTTTGGTGTACTGGCTAAGACAGCAGGCTAGAAACTGGAAAACCATGATTTCAGTTCCCACCTTAGGCACAAAGCCAGCTGGATGACCTTGGCCCAGTAACTCTCTTTTGACTCTAGAACAGGGGTGTCAAACTCACAACGTCACGGCATTGTCACCTGACGTATCACAACTTTTTTTTCCCTTTGCTAGCCTGGATGTGGGTGTGGCCAGCGTGTGACGCATCCGCCCATGGGCTGCGAGTTTGACACCCCTGCTCTAGAAAGAATGCAATGACAAAACACTTCCAAAAATCTTGTCAAGGAAACTGCAGGAACTAGTTCAGGCAGTCATAAGACTGACTGAGAGACATAAACATACTTAATAGGAAGAAATAAGGAGTCATAGAAAGTTGCCACCAAGAATTCACTTAAAGTAAAATTTGACCTGAATTTTGGTGATCTTATTCTCAATTTAGAACTCTGAGGATTTTTAAGATGGTTAAAATCTTTTTTTTTTCCAACGAAATACTTGGGCTAGCTATCATTTCTCCAAATGTTTTCCCATCTCTCCAACTGATCACTGAGTCTCATATGCAAATAAAATGTGAACTTCAGTTGGAGGGACCTTCAGAATAAATTCTTCCAAGAAATTTTGAGAGAAAATAAATGAGAGTCAGTCTAATTGGACAAAGAATATTCTTCCAAATATACTTTCTATATTTTACTTCAAACAGTATTTGATTCAATACTATGCTTTGGAAGCCTATGAAGTATTTTGAGATTTAAAAAAAACAACCATTAACTATTTTCAGCTTCTAAAAACTTTCAGTTATCCTAACTGAAATTTATACTTTGGAAAATCTTTTACCATTGCCCTGAAGTTAGGCTATCTGTACAGCTGTATACAAAATGGGAGACTGGGAGTTCTAGTCCTTCCTTAAGTGCAGAGGACAACCAGATGACTTTGGTCTAGTCACTCAAACTTGTCCCAACCCATTTCACACGTGTTGTCATTGTGTAAAATGTAGGAGAAAGGAGTAATTTGGGCATCAACTTGTTATATAAAAAAATAAATGTAGGTTATAAGTCAAATAAATGAATGAAGCAAAGCTTGCACCAGAAGATTGCAGAAAAGAGTGAGAGAAAAAGTTCTTTCCTCTTTCTGCCTTACAACTAAGCCTTAGTTCCAAAAGATAATATATAATCTATAATGTTATGGCCTCAGGCAGCCTCATACCTGTGACAAATAAATAAATGACCAGACAATCTTCTATTTATTGGCATAGTTGGTATTGTGTTGATTTTAGGAGACCTTTAACATAGTTTGACCAAAAATATGTGACTTTTTTTTTTAATGATGTAGGGAGTCAGATTCCTGAACTGTTTCTCAGTCACTTTCAAAACAACGGGTCATCTGCGTGAGCAGTATGGAGTTGAAAAATATATATTAAAAGTTGTACTTTAAAGCCCTGTTTATCTTTTTTAAACTGCTGCAAAAGCTGCTTTGTAGAAACTGTATAGCTTTTCAAACGCTTTAAAAAAAGCTTTGTTTTTTTATTCTTTTCTTTCTTTTTTTTGTATTGGGATTTCTCCTACTGATTCCTTTATGTAGAAAACTTTCTGTTTAAAATACCAAACAAGGGGACAATCTAAGGTTTTATATACAGTAAAGTTTTTTTTCCCTTAAACAATTTCTTCCTTCTTTTCCTTTCAATTTCAAACTTTTTTTTTTTTTTTTTTTTAAATCTCTTTCCTGGCAACCTAGCTGGTTTGGATAGTTTTTGGCTGCTATTGGAAAAGTCTCAATGTGACCAGTCAATTCTAGGTCAGATGATTAATGGAAATTAGATTGAGGCTGGATACCTTGATTAACTAACCTATTTTGCATTTATATAAGGTATTTTGAAATATTTGACTAATTGCAAGGTTGTTGACTTTTGAAGCCTTTCATGTAGTTTGGAGATAATCACTTTAAGGGAGGAAAAAAAAGTGGGGGGGGAATCATATCTAAAATGTACACATCATCAAGAAGTTTTATCCTCCAAATCACTTTTTCTAGAGTTGCCTTAGGAGCTCAGTCTATGTATTCTTGTTCCTCCATTTCAGATTCTGTCTAGAGGAACTGTATAATCTTAACTAATTGTGCTTGTAATGTTTCCATATCACCACCAATAATTTTAGCAAACAAAAAGGGAAATATTTTCTATAAACTCTGCAGTATTTTGGAACAATTCTGTGTGAAGGTTTTCATTAGTTCATTTGCAGAAATAATATCAACATGATTGAGTGAATATTAGATGTAATTAGGAAGTGCATGATACGTATTCCTATAATACTTCCTAATTGATCTTTGTCAAATGAAATGCAAAACGCAGTGCCAATTACAATCTCTCAATTACAGATGCATTCACTGCTGAGATAAACACTTCTCCAAATGCCATCATGATGACATTCTTGTCTGATATTATGATTAGATGGTTGAAGTTTTACATTTTAAATATTGTCAAGCTAGACTGATTTCCAGAACATAGCTCATCTTGCTTCCAGTGCTGCTTCAGTAGGAACCTAGAGCAAACGAGAATTCTGAAATCCCAGGTCATCTTCTTTGGAAGAATTGCAATTCTATAGCAAATCATCTTGGAAGGATTTAATCTGAGCTTGCTTTTTCTGATTCATATCCTCCTAACTTACAGGCTGCTTCAGGACTTCATGACATTTCTGGCTTGGTCAGGTATAATCAGGTGATAATATATCAGGTGTCATCAGCATTCTGATGACACTTTAACACTGACAGGGAGGTCTGACAGACCTCCCAGTGTTTTTGTGTAGATATTGAATGCCATGGGGATAGCGCCAAGTCTTGCAGAAGCACACAATGGAGTAAGCATCGACTCCTTAGCATTTTCCCCCATGACTAGTGACAGGAATTTCCATTTAGGCAGGACCAGGACCTCCATAATATGTTGGCGACAATTCCAGAAGGATACCAGCATCATGGGCATTAGATTTTATCTAGAGTCGAACAGGCATATTCTTCCTATCTGGTTCTCAAAATGATCATCTGACAGAGTGATGAAGGCCACTTTAGTCCATGCCTGGGTCTTAATCCTGCCTGGACAGAATCCAGATAATCCATTCCTCTAAAATACTTTGTAGCTGAATAGCCGCCACATTTTCAATAACCTTGGGGTTATTGAAAAGGTTGGAGACTGGGTGAAAATAAATTTGCAACAAGGAAGGACTTTTTCAGGCAATGTCAACAAATCCTTCAAGGTAGGCAGCTCTATATCCTCTTCCAGGGGAGACCTAATTATCTCCCAGATCCAACTGCCCTAGCTGGCCACTTGAAGGAACTCGGAGAGAAATTCACGAAGCCTGCAGATGGTGGAGTTTTAATTACAGAAAATCCTATCAATTTCTTTGCATCCCCATCTACTTCATTTATTCCAGAGCCAGTGGAAAAGGCGAATATTATGATTTATGCTCAAAAAGTATTTCTTTAAATTTACTTTCCTATCCTTATCTTTTTGAGCTTAGCTGATTTATATGTTGCCTATTATTCGTCCGTCATTAGAAATAAGTTCCTTAACATATTAAGCTAAATTCTATGCTGCAGTGCTCCATTGTGCTATGTGTGTCCCATCACAACATATTTTACTTCAGTAAACTATTATTTTGCAATGATGTTTTTGCATATGCTAAACATGGCACAATTGGTTAGGCATAGTTCATTTCCATCAATTACCAATACTGCTTCTGCACCTCCTGTTTTGGAGCATTGTGTAAGTCAGTGGCAGAAAGTTCCATCAATCATTTCTGTTGGCTGTCCTCAGCATCTGCTCCTCTGATGTTGCTGTATAATAAAAATAATGCGTGGATCTGGTTACCTATAAGTTCCAGAGACTACACAGCTGTTATTTTTCCCAGCTGCATGCTGCTTTAATTTACTTATACAGTTTATTTATTTAGCTTTGTAATTGTCTCCAAATGGTAAGTGAGAGATGCTGGGATAGACCACACAAATAATTTTTGATGTATGTTTGGTATGCTATCTTTATATCATCAAGGGACAACAGAGAAGAGCATAGTTGTTTTCTAACCACCTATTGATTGAAGAGCTTCTCTTGTGTTACAATGCCACAATATATTAACTGCAAAAATATTTGCAGCCACCTTGGGTTATTTTTTATAAGAGTACCTTTTGCATTGTAATGTTGAAATGAATATATTACTTTTGATTAGTTGTAGTTCTATTCTGTATTCACATTAACCTCGGTTTGCTGATATTTTCACTTTTACCTATTTAAAAGTTGCAGCCTGGGGCTACAGATAAAAAAGCATTGCGTTGTGGCAGCAAAATAGGAACAGAGGCCTAGATTCATAAGGAATTCTCATTAATAGTGTACATCTTTTCAAAACACAAAGAGAGGGCAAAGTAGCTACTAAAGGATTCAAAACAAAAATGCAGTTCAATTCAGCGTGGACCAAATTGACAGCATGTACTAAAATCCATCTGTAAAATCAAAATCTGAAGCTTGAAAGAAAATAAGGAGAAACATGGAACTTCTACACTCATGTTACTTCCACATTGATTGGCAGCCAAGAAAGAACTTCATCATGAGCTTAGCAAATGCAGGCTTTTTCAGAGCTGATTTTTATGGGAATTTCAATTTGCAAAATGGCATCAAATAATTATCACTTCCAGGCATGGCAGCCAATGAAGTTGAACAATGATGTTTCCTCTTGATATCTTTTCTCTGCAGCTAGTGAAAACATTGCAAACCATCACTTTCAAAATATTAGTGATGAAGGAAGCAAGGCCCACCACATGATGTTTCCACAGGAGCAAGTTGAAGTAAACAAGAAGTAGTAGTTATGTCTCTTTCTGGGTTTTTTTTTTTCAGTTTCCTAATATAATTACTGGACCAGGGAGTTTTTGGGTCATCTCCCATGAGAAATCTAATGAAGGCCAATGTTACTTAGCTTTATTTAAGACCAGATATATCAAGTACTTCCACATCTACCAACAAAGTAACTCTCAGCTGTTTGAGGAGAACAAGACAGGTTCCACAAGTTTGAGTGTAACAATACATTATTGACACAGCTTAGAAACAGAGTCTGGAAAGTTGACTGAGTTTTCCCCTCCGTCCCACTTGTATTATACTGTAGTGAATTAGGGTATAGCAAGTATGAGTTTCTTTCTCATACTTTATTTCCTGGATTTAAAGCATACTTTTGTTTGTGTAACCATTTCTGCAAAGCTTCTCCAAGTCATTTCCATGACTATCTGTAATAATGGGAGACATACTGAAATACATTTAATTCATCTGTGTTTTTATTAAAGCCCCATTATAGTTAATTAAGGAGGTGGTCAACATTTGAAAGACTTCAGATCTCCAAATGCCATTATCCTTTTCCAAGGAAGGTATAAACTAAACCAAATATGACAACTATTGGATTCTACCTCTTTGTAGCACCTTATTAAACTTCCACTGTGTCTTGATGTCATTTTGATACATGTTTTCTTGCTTGTATTTCCTATGATTAGTTTCTGCTAAGAACAAAACACATGTTTCATTGATACTAGTATATGGAGTAAAAGATTTTGCAAAGGAGGAAGCTGTGATTTTTCTTCCAGCCCAGTAATCCATATACTATTAAAAATCTCATTGTCATGACCTTTAACTGGGCAAAACAGTGCATTATAGAGCAACATTTTTGAGCCAAGGCACCTCAAATGGGCTAACTTACAGAATGTGTGCAGAATCTGAGATCTAAGACTCCTGGGAGAATGAAATTTGAGGAAGTTATGATTGCTTCAGTGCTATTGGTTGCTACTACTCTGCTGGACTGTAAGCTGGGTCATGTGATCTTCATTTTCAATGTTCCATGACAGTTTCCTAGCCACTTACCTATCTGTTTAGAATGGAAGGGGAGAGGAGAGGAGAGGAGAGGAGAGGAGAGGGGGAGAGAGAAGAG
>JANHFL010002256.1:137914-149678 GCA_032468155.1 Oxyrhabdium leporinum
GAAGGAAGGAAGGAAGGAAGGAAGGAAGGAAGGAAGGAAGGAAGGAAGGAAGGAAGGAAGGAAGGAAGGAAATATTAGCACTGAGAGGGGTGGTTTCCAGTTCTTTGTTATTATCAGAGACTATTCTGACCTAGGTAATTGAGTAAAAAAAGCTGTATTTTAAGCTAAAAATTATGCAGTACTGTAGAAGCTCCTCCCCATACATGTGTAATAATAAGTGGAGTACTGTGCTCCTCCCCATACATGTGTAATAATAAGTGGAGATGGGATCGTGTTGGTCTTATGAGATAGATCAGACAGGAAACATGACCAGTCGAGCTAATTCTGCTTTATTGTTAGATTGCATTAACAGAATCTTATAAAGGTGAAGGTACCTGGGGCCCCATACCGTTCCCTTTACAGCTCAGTTAGGGAGGATCCCTTACCAGCCATATTTCTGCTCAGGGCTAAGTTGCCTTTTAACTGACTGTTCCCTTGGTTGCCTCTCATTGCCCTTTCTCTCCAAACTCATCCTCACATAATCATTATAGATGGTTACAAAGGGTACCCAAATTTAAACACTATCGCTACTGACTCTAGTTTTCTGATCTCTATGCCTAACCCCCCCCCCCCCAACATTGATGACTTTGGAAGCATTTCAAAGCAAAATTCTTCTGATTCACATTTCACAGAATGGAAAGATTAGGTTCCTGTGGGTAAAAGTGCATCAGTGGTGATTAGCTGTCACACTCATGTGCTCACAAATAACATCTGTGCAGTTCATCTCTCCTGTCAGGCAAGTTGTGTTACTCTGTGCTTTTAATGGAATGTATGAAATCAATATCAACTTAGCAGTGGCCAAATGATCTATGATTTGAACAGCATGGCTTTGATGAATACCCCTTTTAAGGTAGATGTTTAAAGTTCAAATTAAAAAGAAAACTCAGCATGGAACATGAAGTGCACTCATGAAAAGGAGAATGCTTGCTTTTCTCATTGAGCCTCACTTCCCCATTTGACTTCTTTCCCCCCTCAAGTGATTGAAATGGGCGTGGAACCTTTTAAGATTTTTTTTAAATGTGAAACTTCCAAGCACAAGATACTGTAACCTAGGCAACCATTTGTAATTAATTTTAAGCACTAGCTGTTTTGTGATGCACATAAAACCTGACAAACGTTCTCAGAAGGATAGTTTACCTGATCTGTTTTCTTTGTACTCAAAAAAGGATGGAAATATATTTCAGTGTCGCGAGCACCATAACCACAGCAGTAAAGTGATGCTGAGATTCGTGAACATGGAATCAGGAAGGGGCAGGAAGGGAAGAACAACGTTTAGGAAAATTTGTTTAAAAGTTCATATGTTATCCTGAAAAGAGATCATTAAATTCTCTTTTCCAAATCATATTCTCCAGGTCCAGACTATTAGCAAACTGGTCCCCTAACTCAAAGATAATTCCCTCCTTCCCGTCACTTAGTGAAAATCCAAAAGCCACTAAAAGGAGTTTAAATAATTCCTTTATGAGTAAGGTCTGGTGAATGTCATTAATACTGGTAGTTTTCAGCTGATTATTTGTTTCATAATAATTATGGATTCTGAATCTGCAATACTGTAAATATGAGTATTAAGTTTGAGTTACAGCTACATATACATATAGACCTATATGTATAATATCTATATCCATACCCCTATACCTATGCCTACTATACTTATACCTATCTATCCACATGCATAAATACATATAGACACACTGTTTAACTGATTGGTGATTAAATTAACTTTTATTGTCTTTTTTAATCCATTTTATTTTTCTTTTGTTCCGTGATGTGTCTTGATAAAGGTGATAAAGGTGAATAATAATTGTCATGTTGGTATTGTTAATTAGACTGATACAGTATTGATGGTATCAGCTCTCCATGAACTAATAGTAGATGTCAGCCAGGGGTTATATGAGAATGGGTGAAATGCTGTAATCAGAGAAAATAGAAGAAATTATTGATTTAATATTCTGCCTTTATTGTTTTTATCAACAACTCAAAGTGCTGAACCTATCTAAGAGAAAGCCTGAAGTATGGAATTGAGCTGGAATGCGTTTTTTGGTTTTGGTTTTAATGTCTTCCTGACTGGAATTTTCTGTCAATTGAGAGGAGGAAGCCATGGTTTGAAACAGAAACTGGATGCTGTTAGAGAACGAATTTGGGGACCAGCTATTTGGATCAATTTAGCCTTGAATCCCTTTGCACTGTGAGAACCCGCTCTGTGGCTAAAGCAAGCATTTGACAAGTTTTGAACAATTTGAAGGGTAACATTTAAGGACACAGAGCATTTGCTGCCTGAGGCTATGCTCTGAAAGAGGCTTGGCAATAGTCTGCCCAGGAATCCACGAAACAGTTTTAAAGAATCTTTAGGGAAGTGGAGAGGGAGAAAAAACCCACTTAGAAGTGCTTGAGTTTTACTATTTCTGACTCCATCTAAGATGAAAAGTATTAAAATAGACGATTACCATATCTGAACCGGTTCAGTTTCTATTTTACAAAGTCTCTTTGGGTTTCTGTTTTTGTTTTTTTGTTTTAAAGAACTGTTAATAAAGGGGGGGAAAGATCATGAAAAGATCTAGAGAGGAAACAAGGCAATTTTTACATTCAGACTGTTTCACACTGATGTGAGATTCAGTTGATTATATTAGGAGAGCAAATAAAATAAAATAAAATAAAAACTGTCTAATAAGCTACATTCAAATTTAATTATACAGGTAGTCCTTGACTTATGACCACAATTGAGCCCACAATTTCAGTTGTTAAGTGAGACATTTGTTAAGTGAGCTTTGCCTCATTTTACGACCTTTCTTGCCATAGATTTTGATCATATGATCACAGGGATGCTACAAAGGTGGTAACTGTAAAAAATGTTCGTAGGTCTTTTCAGTGCCATTGTAACTTTGAACAGTCACTAAATGAACTGTTGTAAGTCGAGGACGACCTGTACTTACAACATTCACATATAAAGGAAGCAGATATTTCCACTTAGATTAGAGGTTGTTTTTTTTCCTTTCATGAAGTCTCTCAAAACTGCTCTTCCCTTATTCCTAATGACTGGTCCTATCAATCAGGTAGGAGAAGCACTCTGGAAGGGTATCTCCCATTTCTTACAGCAGATGCAGAATACCATCGTTGGAGTTACTGAATAACAGAGAGAAGTCTAGTAGAACTTTGAGTCACACAAGCATTCCTCTTTAGAAGTATATTTTTATTGATGGTTATTTTATTTTCATATTATTTCTGATTTATTCTCCTTTATTATACACAACCCACAGTTGTAATATTGGAGCAGTTTGAAAAAATAGTAAAAGAATAAATAACTAAATATGCAATTACCAGTAAGGATGTCCTGTTTCATGGAGAGATTGGTTAAGTGCGGATCTAAATTAATTTCTTCTGCATTCCGTTTCCATTCTATTCTCCCTATTCTTTAAATATATACACCAAATTAGCTCAGCAACATAGTGTGAATCAGCACTTAAATATTAGCACGTGTAAGAATGTGAACTGATATTAACTTAAAGCTTTAATATTTATGTTCAATGTGAAATAACAGCCTTACTATATTTTGAGGTTACCTGCAAAGTACATCATCTTAAAGTGATGAATTATCTGTCCATACTTTAAACTCAAACAGTACAGTGATACCTGAAAAAAGTCTGATGAAATTTATGCATAGGATCCTGTTTTAAAGCTACTTTTTGATGGTTAGATGCAAAGCATTCCTTTCTAATAGTTTTTCTTGCCATTTTCTTAAGAAATACTCTTACCATCTACGGGACGTTAATAGTTAACTTTTGAGGAAAGGGGTCAGTAAATGACCTTTTTGATGATTTCCATCTGTGCATACTAGATTGTGTCTCTGAAGGCTAGATTATAACCTGCACCATCTGCAAAGAGAAGCAAATGAGCTCACACAGCCCCTCCCGTGATTCATTCCACCACCATCAGGCAAAAGTTACAGCAGTCATATCCCTTCTATAATGTACTTAGCGACCCGGAAAATTCATCCTGCTATACTGTGCATTAAAGCAATTAGATATGGTGTTAAAAATGACCATACTTAAACCAAACAAAAAGATCTATTTCTGTTCAAATTTCTGTTCAAGACTATTCAAAACTTCTGTTCAAGTTATAAAACTGCTGCTCCTAGGAGAAAACAATAGTTTTTTTTTAATGTTAATTGGAATTTGAACAGGAAGCAAAGCATATAAAATGTATTGATCTAAATATAGGCGCCACTATTCAGATCATCCTATTGATTCAAAACAGAATCACAATAACAATAACAATTTCCCCCCCAAGATAGTGGACAGGCAGCTATAGCTGTAACAAACTCTTCCATAAGTAAACAGGTTTTTCCTTTTTCTTTTACATTTCTTTTACATTTCTTTTACATTTTACATTCTTTTAATTCATTTTTGATCCATTTCTAATCCATATCTGACTTTTTACATAAGCACATATATTGAGGCTACCAATTTGTTTTAGCTACATTTTACAAGCCAAGAGGCCTCTTACAAGCCAAGAGGCCTGAGAGTAAAGGTAGAGAAAGAGGCCTGAGAAGAAAGTAGAGAAAGAGACCTCAGAGGCCTCAGACACAGATAAGGAAAACAAAATATCCTTCGTCATCAACCATACCAGTGCCTCCACAGCAAACGTACCATGCCAGGCAAACACTCTACTGCCAAACCCCCACCCAAAAAAAAGGAGATCGCTACTGATGTGCCATATGATTCCTGCATGTGCTTCATCTGTACAGAAGCATTCGAGGAGGATGAGAGTACCATGAAGTGCTCCCTATACGACACATATGCTCACCACAAGTGCTTGGGATTAACAAAAGACATAGCCCAGTTCCTACAATCAGCGTCACTTAAAACCTCCCAGTTTACATTTCCACTATTCTGCCCATCATGCAAGCCCAGGATAGATAAATTCATTGTTCTACTTCAAAGGGGGGGGGGGAATGGGACACATCATAGAAGTGTGATTAGCATCCCTTGAAGAAAAAGTAAAAACACAGGAAAGCGAAGCATCAATATCCCAAAATCCTATCCCAACCCAACTATCCCAGCCATAGGAAACTACTAATCCTGCAAGTAACATCTCCATCCTTGTCAAAGACACGATCACATGTGAACTGAAGCATCCCAATGCAATCTTATTTGGACTGGATGACTGTAACGATGAAGGCCAACCTCTTCAATATGTTTTTCAGCTCAGTTTTTGTTGACAGCAATGGCTGCTGCCCCCCATTTCCTAGTCGTACCATAACAAATTGTAATGATTTACTACATATTGATTTTACAGTAGATAACATTAAAATGGCACTACGTAACCTAAAGCCATCTTTATCTATTGACCCTGATGGATTATGTGTCTACTTTTTGAAAAAGCTTGCCACTGCCCTAGCCAAACCTCTTTGCTCAATCTATGAGGTATCTTTCAGAACCAGCTCCTTGCCCAACTTATGGACATTAGCCACGGCCCTACCTATCTTGAAAAAGGGAGAACCTAGTCTAGTAGAAAATTACAGACCAATCTCACTGTGTTGTGTCACCTGTAAAGTCATGGAATCAATTATAAGCCAATCCATCACCCTCCATTTAGAAACAAACAGCCTGCTTTCTAACAAGCAGTTTGGTTTCAGGAAAAAATTGTCCTGTAATCTGCAGCTCCTATGTTGCAGAAACATTTGGACCACACATCTTGATCTGGGTAAAGCAACAGATGCAATTTACATAGACTTCTGCAAAGCTTTTGATTCAGTGGTGCATGAGAAACTACTATTGAAACTAAGTTCTTACGGCATTTCTGGATCCCTGCACAAGTGGATAGCCACATTCCTGTCAAACAGGAAACAAATAGTCAAAATAGGGAGGGCCCTATCAAACCTGGCACCAGTTAACAGCGGTGTCATCCAAGGCAGAATTTTAGGACCCACACTCTCTCTGCTTTACATCAACGACCTATGCGATCATATTAAAAGCAGCTGCGTCCTCTTTGCCGATGACATAAAATTATTTAACATCACTGACAATGCTGCTACCCTACAAAGCGACCTTGACTATGTGTCAGAATGGTCGCATAATTGGCAACTCCAAATTTCAACTAATAAATGCTCTTCTCCTACACATTGGCAATAAAAATCAGAACACCAAATACAAGTTGGGCAAAAACAATCTCGTAGATGACCCTCACTCTGTCAAGGATAATACACGGGCAAACAATGAATGCCAACTCAAGGTAAACTGCTTCAAACTCGATTGCAGAAAATACGACTTCAGCAACAGAGTGGTCAACGCCTGGAATGTCTTACCCAACTCCGTTGTTACAGCCTCAAACCCTTACATCTTCAATCTCAAACTGTCTACCGTAGACCTCACCCCATTCTTAAGAGGTCCTTAAAGGGGGTGTGCATAAGCGCACCAGCGTGCCTACCATCCCTGTCTTACTGTCTTCATTTATCTGTATTTACTTTCTTTGTTTATGTTTATGTTCATACCTATACTTGTTATATTGTACATGTTTGACAAATAAAATAAATAAAAATAAATAAATATCAGACCAAACACTTTGAGATAGATTTTATGAATAGTTGTTAGCTACAATTTTGGGGTGCAATTTTTCAAAAAGCATACTTTTCATCTCAGTGTCACTATATGTAAGCCCAATATTTATTCTTCTCCCACTTTTCTGTGCTGTAACATTCCAATTTTTCTTCAGAACCCCAATGCATAAGATCATTCAATGTCTTTAAATTTTGCAATGATTTCTCTGTCTTCATTTCCTAACATTCTAACAGTTGTTTCAGAAGTCATTCAGGAATCCAGCCACTTCCTGTGCTGTGTTCTTAGTAAGTCATGGAGAAATAAATCACTCCCAGAAGAATTAAAGCAGCTAGTGAATATTTTCTTTACTTTCAATTGCAGGCAACAGATTTCTCCCCCCCCCTTTTTTTTTTTTGCTTTATTTTGTCAGGATGAAGTCTTGAGATCCTGCATGGTTAAATAAAACAGGAGAGAAACTTTTCTTTGTGTTGAAACATTAATTCTTGATTGGGCAGCTTGAAAGATGAAAATGACAGCCAAATTTTAGAAGGCAGACTCAATAATATCATTATCCACAACATGAATAGCTCACTAACTGTTAATGTGACAACATATGCTTGGATAATTCCATGAACTGCTCATTTGTGTTTTTTTTTAAAGGTCTTTTTAACATCCCTTTATTTTGACATGATTAACAGTTGCTTTTAACTTCTTTTGTAATTCTTGGCAATGTCCTTTCTGAACTAAGAAATAAACATGAACTGGTTTTATTGGTATCTGAACAATAAGGCTACATAGCATAGATATATTAAATAAAGATAATAAAACATAAACTCCATTCTGTATTATTTTTTTTGAAAAATAATGTTTTATTTTTATTATTGGTTTTGTATATAGGAGCCTTAGAAGATTTCACTGATTTGTATATAAACACAACAGTTTACTTTGGCCTATAGGTATGGATGCTCACAGTATATATATTCATGCATAATCTCATTTGTATGTTATGATACTTTATAAACCTTAACTCCAAGAAGTAGACTGTAAAAGCTGCATCAGGCCCTGAATATTCCCTATGTATGTTATTTCAAAAGCTGAAACTGATTTTTTTACAGAAGCTGATTTTTCCCACTCCTCTAATTATCTATGCAATACTAAGTTACCAAGGTAACATACACTATTAAGATAACTAACCACGGTTGTCCAGCAAAAGTAGAACATATCCTCCTTTTTGTCCTCATGTTCTCCATCCAAAGGGATAGTTTTAAAATCAAATATAGTATTGTCTAGTTTTTTTGACAAATTTCCTTAACAGCTCCTCCCCACAGCACAGTGCTTCCCTAATAAGTGCTAATGTCACTTATTCTGATTAGTACCCTCTGGTTGACTTGGCTGCTGTCTGAAATTGACAAGACTCTAACCAGTTCCAGCTGTAACAGATTCCTGCCATTGAAAAACCAATTTTTCTGATAATGGGGAAAAAGTAATTCTATGTACATATAGGTCTATGAAATTTTTGTTGCAGTTTTTCACTGTAATTTTTGTTGTAGATATCAAAAAATTAAACAATTAGTTTAATTTTGTCCTCCATCCATATCTTCCTTTGCTGATTCAGTTATCAGATAATTCTACCCAATTCTTGTTCTTTCCATGCCAGTCACATCATCTATTTTTGATATATATGGAAAAATTCTTAGAAGCCCTGATGGATTAATTTTATTTTTTAAAAGGGTTATTCATATATTTATATCCCACTTTAATTATTTTTATAAGTAACTAAAGCTGGTGAACATATCCAACTTCTCCCCCTATTTTCCCCTACTTTCCCCCTCCTGTGAGATGAGCTGGGATGAGAGAAAATGACTGGCCCAAGATCATCCAACTGGCTCTCAGTTTAAAAGGTTGACATTATGCTGTCACCAAATTGAAAGCTGATGATAGTTTGAATTCTTTCATAAGTAATCCAAGTTTCTTTCTGTCTGAATTCTATGATTCCGAGATATGAAGCATCTGAGGGAAAAAATCAACTCTAATGGCATTCATAAAAAGTCAGATTTAGTATGTCATTGTAACTAGATTTCCTTTTTTCCCACAATGTGGTTTTAATTTCTAATTTTAACCAGTTATATCCATGTTTAAACTTTGGGTAAAAAATCATGTTGAGCTGCATAGTTATAGCTGTGTAAAAATGGCCTTCTGTAATCTGGGAGAAATATGTAAATGTAAATCTGAAAATGATTCAGAAGTCATCTTCCAAGGGTTATTCAGTTTTTTCTGTTTATCTTTTGTGATCTTCTGGATGTAGTGAAACACTTTAGGAAACATCCCTGAATAATCTATCTTAACATGCCATCTTTTAACAATCACAAAACCCACACTGTCTTTGAATCTTCAGTAAACTTTGTGTTTGTGTAATTGGTAATCTTCTATTCTGGGAAAAAAGACAGTAAATATGAACTTTAGAAATTGTTTTCTCACATGATATTTGGAGATTTTTCTAGATTGCTAGATTGAACCAAGGGCCAGAGGAAAATACCCACTGAAAATGATTCAGAAGTCAACTGCCAAATGCTATTTATATATTTTTATGTTTATCTTTTATGATCTTCTGAATGTAGTAAAACACATTAGGAAACATCCTTGCATAAGCTATCTTAACATGCCATCTTTTAACAATCACAAAATCCACACACTGCTTTGAGTCACGAGTAAACTTTTGCTTCTGTTTTTATATCAAGAAAAAAAGCAAGAAAATATAGAATTATGATATCCATCCTTTGTGTAGTTGCCATCTAAGTTGAACATTTTTAACAAAACAAGATTCCAGTCTCTAAAGGTATTGAATCATGTCAGATGATTTATAATGTGTCAAAGATATCTGTAAACAATGAACTTTACAAGTGCAAAATATTGATGCAGTTTCTCTTCTATACAGTCAGAAAGTCAGGATAGGGTTAAATAGTATGATGGGTTCCTTATATTAGCCAGAATTCTCTTAATTCTTAAAGTGTTCAGAAGAATAAAAGTAAGGTACAGGAGACTTGCAATATAATAATTTCTGCTAGAATTTGTTAGGCAGATTCAGACTTAGATCCAACCTTGAATTTCAATTTGGCTGAAATTAAAATTTCAAATGGCAAAATTTGATTTTTTACCTTGATTTTTACACCCTAATATTTATTAGCAAGCATTTCCAAGTGTAGCTTTGTGCATAGAATTACCCTCTTAATCCCTAATATGAAGCAACCATACTCGCCTGCAAGTATTTGCCTGCAAAACACATATTTGACTTTCTTTAACTGTGTAATTTGAGATGCATTCATGTAACAAAATTACTTTGTTTATAAGCCAATTTACATCAATGAAAATCTTCATTTATTTGAAGGAAAGCAATGAGGTTTATCTAAGTAATGTTTGTCACTTTACTATTACAATACAGTCATGCAATCAAAGAGATGCCCAACAGTTTTCTGGCTCACAGACATACTTAGCCCTTAACAGGAGGTGCTGTGGTGGCAGAGTGGTTGGAATGTAGTATTGCAGGCTAACTCTGCCCACTGCCAGGAGTTTGATTCTGAGTTGCTCAAGGTTGACTCAGCCTTTTATCCTTCTGAGATCAATAAAATGAGGACCCAGATTGTTGGGGGCAATATGCTGACTCTGTAAACCATTTAGAGAGTGCTGCAAAGCACTGTGAAGCGGTATATAAGTTTAAGTGGAGGGGTGGGCTGCTGGGGGTTCATGGAGATCTGGGCGAACCCTTTGCTAAGACTCTGTGGAGTTCGACAAATCCCCAAAACACACTCCTGGCTGGCCCCGCCCCACCCCACCTTATAGATCCACCCACTCCTCGCCTCATCTCCTTTGGCCACTCATGTTTGGCTCCCTCGCTCACTTGTCAGCCTTTGCCAGCCCAGTCCCGCGCGGCCCAGCTCTGGCTTCCTCGCTCCCTAGTTTAACGTAAGTTGCCACGGCCCATGGGGTGGGGAGGGTGTTGAGGCTCCGAAGACTGCCTTTACGAGCCAGGCCCAGCTCTCGGGTGCCGTGCGCCCCTGCTGCGTGAGACCCGAGGCTCGGTCGGGGTGGGGAACAGGAGCGTACCTTTGCTTGCGGCGCCCTTTCCTCATTTGCGGACTGTGGTGGAGAGAAGTTCCTCTCTTGCCGGGTGCGGGTGCTTCCTCCAGTCCTCGGTGCTGTGCTTGCTTGCCTTGGTCACTTGGGGAGACATGTGACTAAGACACTGGCCCGGCCCGGTCCGGCCGCTTGTCTGTGCTGCTTCTGTTGCCGCCTCCATGGGCTGCAGAAGACGCGTCTCAAATACGGCCGAGAATGGACGTTTCTCTTGTAGCCAGCCCAGAGACAAGATTGGTCCCCTTCAAACTCTGATCTCTCGAGGAGCGCTTGCTGAAGCGGCACAAGAAAGTTCAGCAAGTGCGCCTCGAGAGATGAGAGTTTTCAGGGGGTGATCTCGCCTCCGGACTGGCTACAAGAGAAAACGTTTCCTAGCTGCAAAGGACAGCCAAGCTAGGGTTGACTCCGGCTGCTTCTCTCCACTAACAGGCGGCCAAGCTATCTGCCTGAAGAATCCCATCCTCTCCCTGGGAGTCAAAGCATTGAAGCACAAGTGGCGTGGGAAACTTCAGCAAGAGCTCTTCAAGAGATGAGAGTTTGAAGGGGGGCGATCTCGGCTCTGGGCTGGCTACATCAGAAACATTCATTCTCGGCCGTATTTGAGATGCGTCTTGTGCAGCCCATAGAGGCAGCAACAGAAGCGGCGGAGACAAGCGCCCGGGCCAGTGTCTCGGTCCTGCAAACTCTCGTCTCTTCAGTAAGCCACATCCTCCTCGAGGCAGAGCGTCTTTTCCAGTCCAGGGTGGCGGTGAAATTTGATGGTTCTTTGCGGGGTGAAGAGTCGCCATTGCCAAGATATGTCTGCTCATGTGAGGTGAGGGTTGGATTTTGATAGGGGGGAGGGTGTCAGAGATGTGATTGAGAAAAATGGCTGCCTGTCTTTTAATAGGTATAACACAAATTAACCTCATCCATCCTATTAACTCCCAAGTATTAACCTACCAAATTATATTGCGCGCCTACTTACAGCTCCTCCCCTTCCTGCTAAGAGTTGTCAATTGTGTTGTCGGCTTGATGAGTTAAAATGTTTTGAGGCAACAAAAATCCACATCTGAACTTAAATG
>JANHFL010002256.1:152459-162892 GCA_032468155.1 Oxyrhabdium leporinum
AGGGTTTCCATGCTTTAATTTTGTGTTGTGTACAGAAATATTTTCTTTATCTCCCTACACTGATTTCTCAGTGAATATTATTCTGTTGGGTTTTGGAAGAAAAATCCATTTGGTTCAGTTCCAAACAGGGAGAAAGGCACTGGAAACAAAATGGAGGCTGGAGGCTGATTGGAAAGATTGATGAACAGAACCACCAGGGTTTGTGGTTCTGGTGCAGCTGACAAAATGGAGTTGAGAGGGGAATTATACCTTCTTTGGGCTTTGCATTTGAGCTTCCTGTTCCTGCCCTTTAATATTCTATTGGCTGTTTTCAGATTCCTATGAGGTCATGTAGGGGTTATGTAAGGATAATAGCTGGCTTTATAGGCAAAAGAGGAACTGCAAATTCTAGGTGCTTGTCTGAGCTAATCTGGTCAACCTCTGACTTATTGTTTATCTGAGCTCTCCGGTGAAGTTTGGACTGCTCTGGGATGGTGCAATGAAGGGGCTTGTGTCCGGAAAGGGTGTTGGACAATTCCTTTTGTGTCTTAATGGCTTTTCATCCTGTGTTGGATCTTGGATGAGGGGCTGCTTCTAATCCTAACCATTCTGTTCAGACTTTGCTGCAGGGAGTTTCAAAATCTCCTGTCTTGAATGGATTTCTGCCTGCAGTATTTGTTTTGCTTATAAATAGAGCTATCTAGATACTTGTCTTCCTTTTTCAATAAGCTCTTTATCTCTTAAGTGTTGGCATCTGCTGCAGGCTATTAAGAAAGACTTTGGGGCTGCTTCCTGCTTCTAAAAACAGGTTTCTCCATTTCTCCTTTAGCAAAATATAATATTCTGCCTTTTTAAATATTTCCCAAATATTTCATTCTTCTAGGGGGCTGTGGTGGGGGGGACAAATTCAACACACACAATCCTTCATGTAAATAATTTGAGTTCATCATTCTGGAGTGGTATAGAAAATTTAAATTTGCTAAGGAGGACTAGGTATAGCTATATTGAGGTGTCAGAGTTGGAGAGATTTCAAAGTAGATCATGGTTGGAAACTGAGTTGTACTATGTGTAGGCAGTTACAGCTGAAAAGGGTCTGCAGGTTCCAGTGCAGACCAAAAATATTCTAAGAGTTCTGGTCCAAGAGAAGAACACTAAAGACAGAAATGGACCAAACTTCATAGGGCTATGTCTATGCCCAGAGTTCTGGGAGAAGAGAAGAGGGTTTCTGCTAGCCACATGGAATTGCCAGCTCAATGTGATCACATTCTTTGTGATTAATCCTTTAAGTAAGGAATTTAGTTATATCTAAATTTTAAACAGATTCCTTGACATAGTAGCAGAAGCACTACTTTGCAGGCAGGGAAAAATTAGGGAAAAAAATTGAGAGTGGCAAGGTTCAAAGAAGTAAACAAATTAAAAGTAAAATGTGAAAAAGGCATGGCTGCACTGGGCATTTCTTACCTCAATTAATCATTCGCTCTGGCTACATTAATTTATACACCTGGGATCAATATACTCATACCCAGATGCAGACATAAAATAAATTTACTTTAGGTTAAAATAAAAAAAATATATCACACAAATACCTTGCTTTATAAGATGCATGAATTTTAATATATGTTTGTTGACATTTGTAGAGATCGTAATAATGAGTAAGTTTGCGAACTTAGAAGAATTGATAAGTGGTAAACATTATTTTGTATTCATTGAAACAGTATCTTATTGTTGCTAGATTGGCAGTTCATACATAAAGAGTACCAACATAATGTAGTTTTGTAAGCAAATAGAACAAAATGGTGATCCAATTTTTTAATACATCCATACTTTATGCTTTTAGTTTTATGCTTCATATTTCATGTAAAAGAAATAGCTGGTGATTGTTCTCTGAAATCCATTGCCACTTTTAGTCAGTGTTTATTTCTCACTTAATCTGAAATTAACAGCAGACTAGATCAAAGCCTATCATTAGCAAAGTAAGTCTGAAAAAAAATGTTAAGCTCCTACAGTATTTGTGTCCTTGTCTAGCACAAGGGAAATCAGGAAATCCAGGCAGTTCAAATAAAGATTTATTGTAAGCTTAAGCTGTCTGTAAGAATCTGAACTACTAACAGTCAAAGCAATTTGGTGGTAGATAATTAATTCATGGTGGCCTGAATTCAGATCTCTTGTGGGCACAAAGGGACTCATAACAGATGATGTGTTTGACTCCTTCCTCAGCCTGGTCATCTCCTCAGTTCTATCACACATGGGGAAAGAAAGGATCTTCCACTGTGCTACAAAAGCAACTCAATCAGAAGTATGAATTGAGTCTATTGTAGTTCAAAGGGATGCAAACGTTCCTCCAGGTTTCAAGGCAAGTAAAAGAGAAATGAGTGAGAATGGGGAAAATACTTGGGACATGGGCAGTACTAACCATACCCAAGTATTGCTGGCCAAACCTGATAGACTTATTTTTGTGATAGGTCATGACCAGAGCAGTTCTGTCATCTCCCTACATGGAGGAAATTGCTTGTTGGATTAATTATTTGGAGTACAACACCCCTTGGAATGGGTGAAAATTAATTTCTGCTTAAAGGTTTAACAACAACAACAAAAATACAGTAGGATTCTCCAGAGAGCAGACCTCATTAGAGCTCTGCATGGATGTTGCTTAGGAACTAGTTAATGCCAATGAAATATGATGGCTTCTTGGGTGAATTCTGTGGAATGTGTACTGTAGTATGAATACTGCATTTTCTTTCAAATCTCTCCAAGTCTTCTGCTCCTTCCTGAAACAGAATTCTTCTTATGAATCATGACTGCTACTCATTTGTTTTGCTTGGTGTTTTAAATATCCCCTAATTAATTAATTAGGATCAATCAATAACCCCAAAAGTTCTTGTATTTCCATATTAAATTCAGGAGAAGCTCAATTCTACAGGACCTTGAGAAGTTCCCAAAAGCCTGTCAGAACTGCAAAGTAGACCAAACTAAGAAACCAATGCCATATCAGTCAGTGTCACTTTTAATGTCCCAACTCTAGTATCAGAATCTTGCAAGTTTGAATGTGCTTCTCTCTTCCACCCTTTATATCTGTGGAACTAAGTAGGGTCTTGTTTGAGGTGTTTGCTCAAGTTACTCTTTTGGCCCAGGTTCAAGCCTTGTTTATCTGATGGTAGCTTTGTTAGCAGCTCTTCTTCCTATTGCTCAAGGGCATTCCCTCTACCCTCTACAAAACCCAGGGAAGTGAGCATGGATTCAGTTGTCATTTAAAGCTAGATAACATTGGGACCAGAGTTGCATTCCATAAACTTTTGACTCTCCCCCTATGTTGCTTCTTGACACATGGAGTGTTGAATTCAAGCAGTGGAAAAAATATGACTGAATATAGCAATTGATCAATTCTGATGTACTGAAAAATAATTTTATTTTCCACAAATCTTTATCTACTTCATATATATTGCATGTACCTGGCCTTTTGGGTGTGGGAACCATTATGTAAAACACAAAAAAAGGAGTAAGAAATCATAAGATAGAATAAAACCCTAGATATTCACCTCTTCAATCCATCATGATGTAAGAGACTGAAAACATCTGAACTAGAGTCAATTGAAAGATTATCTCAGAAGCAAAGTCCACCTTAACTAAGTAACTCAGAAATTACTGGATACTAAGATTGCTGTCAAACCTCAGAGAGCTGGTAAGACAAAGGAAACAAAATTGGCATATATTTCAGCAAGGGATCTTCAATCCCATGCTAATAAATACAGAATATTTGGTTTGCCAGATCTCACAATACCTGGACTGAGTTGCCATTTCTTTCAACCAGCTCTCTCCTACACCTCCCATAATCTCTTACACATAACTTTTTCAATCCAGACATTCCCCTATTATTATTATGTTTAAGATAGAGAAGGATGTTCCAACACCTCTATGTTACTAGCTTCAATTCTACCTGTTCCACAACTAAAATTACCTCTAACTATAAGGAGAGTACTAGTTGGTTTTGTCACACATTGGCCAATATGTCACAAGCTCAGACAATGCTAAATTTGCCCTAAGTTTCTTCACGTATTCTATGCAAACTATGATCTAAAGAATATTTTAAAAATCAATGTTTCTTGCCCATATCCCACTACTAGGGGTACATGCAACAAAATGTCCTTAAATCAAAGGGTTTACGGATTTAGCAATAGCAATAGCACTTAGACTTATACACTGCTCCATAGTGCCTTAGAGCTCTCTCTGAGCAACTTACAGAGTTGCCCCCAATAATCTGAGTCCCCAATTGCCCCCAATTTTACTGACCTCAGAACAACGGAAGGCTGAGCTGAGTCAATCTGGAGTCCCATCAGGATCAAACTCTAGGCGGTGGGCAGAATTTGCTTGCAGTACTGTTAAGAGCCCTGATGGTAGAGCGGTTAGAATGCAGTACTGCAAGCTAATTCTGCTGCCTGCCGGCTGCCTGCAATTTGGCAGTTCAAATCTCACCGGGCTCAAGGTTGACTCAGCCTTCCATCCTTCCGAAGTGGATAAAATAAGGACCCAGATTGTTGGGGGCTATATGCTGACTCTGTAAACAACTTAAAAAGGGTGAAAAGCACTGTGAAATGGTATAGAAGTCTAAATGCTATTGCCATTCTAACCACTGCACCACCAGGGCTCAGTGGTTATCAACTTACTACTAATTCTCCACTATGGAACACTTCAGAATTGATGTATTTCATAATGAGTCTGAGTCACTAGGAGCAGAAAGAGGTGGATAGTGGAGAGGCATCTGCAATGCCATTTGATTAAAAGAAAGAAGGGGACATTAGATAGATTTTACTGGATACCTGTGGTTATTTTTCCTCATTGTTCTTATGAAGCAGGCACTCACTTCCCTAGGGAACCCAGATGTTCAAGAAAAGAATAGCACAACCTGTTGTAGGTGAAAAATGCAATAGATTTCATTTTGGCTCCATACCCAAATAGCATTCTAGTTAGCAATTTTTTCCCTGAGATTTATCTATATTTCTCCCCCATGAATTTTTTATCACCACCAAAAAAAAATAAAGAAAAAGAAAAAGTGCTTGAGCTCATATCTGTGAGGAATTTCCCCCCCTAAAGCATTATTATTTTCCATCCAATAAAATGGAGAGCACAAGACAATTATGACCATAGCTGGTAAATATCATTGCCTAAGCCCATTATAATAACTCAAGAAAGGTTTATCTTATGATGACATTCAGTTTAACACTCAGAGTTTCTTCTAGTAAATCTATAGTCACAAGAATATTTGATTTTGTCTTTTTAATACTCTGTCAGTGCTTTCATTATTATACATCCTGTCACCTGGAAAGCTGTGGAAAGCTCTGATTAAATTTAAAGGTGAAACATGGGCATACTTATTGGATAGAATTGTGAGATTCTGTTAACCGAAACACCCATTTCTCTAGTATGAATCTACATTTAACTTTTTTAATTAAATAATGCTAAGTGGTCCATTTTTTACTAAGTTTTAGCAAAAATCACCAAAGTTTAATGTGGTATAAGTTTTGAGAAGATTTAAATGCATAGGTCAGTTTATTATCACTTATACCATTTACAATAGCTATTACATATCAGAACCAATTGATTTAGTTTCATCCCTTACATTTATTATTTACCCTAAGATGGAAGGTTGTTATTGGATTTCTGGAGCATTAAATATTGACGGTAGCTGTAATTGCTTCTAATTATTTGTTGGGGGGTCTTTTTTTGGGGGGAGGATTGTTGGCTACCCAGAGTCACAGTAAATTGGATGACTGTATAAATTGGGTAAATAAATGCATAAGTAGAACAGAAAAGGAATCAGGGAGAGAAAAAACTTATTTTCACATACAGTATTTTTTGTGTGTGTGTTTTAATGACCCAGTAATCCCTTTCATCCGAGTGGAGTCAGGGCAACTGAATGGAGCTGAGTGTTTACTGGCAGATGCCCTTCCTGTCACCAATGCAGGGTTCATAGCAAATAATAACTCATTGTTCCCAGAGAGAAAAATATGTGCCACTACCTAGGATCAAACTCACAGCCTTCTGATTTTGAGGTGAGAGCACCACCTCTAGGCAATTGCACCACTCCTTTTCATGTACAGTATCTCCTGCCATAAATGATTCCCTGATTTTTTTTTTTACACAGCTTTGAAAACATTTAAGGGATCATAAAAAATTGACAGTTGAAGACCTTTATATGTCACTATGACTCAAAAAAGTTGCTGAGGCCTCAGTAAGAGTGCAGAGAAGAGCAACAAAGATGATAAAGGCTCTGGAGGCTAAATTGTACAATCAATGGTTAAGGGGACTAGGTATGTTTAGCCTAATGAAGAAAGGGCTCAGGGAAAGATACGATAGCCATCTTCCAATACTTGAAGGGCTGTTTACAGAGATGAAAGCATTGATTTACTCTCCATAGCACCTGAGGGCAGGGCAGGAAGTGATGGGTGGAAGCTCATTAGAGGGAAATCCAATTTGAAAGGAGGATTTTCCTGACAATGAGAATGATTTATCAATGGAACAGCTTGCCTCCCAGAGTTGTGGGTGCTCCATCACTGGAAGTTTTCAATAAAATATTGCACTGCCATCTGTCCACGTTGGGTATAAGAACCCCTTTCTTGGGCAGGGAGTTTCACTAGAAGACCTCTACGTTCTCTTCCCAGCCTGTAATTCTATAATTCTATATTCTATGAGTGCTTTCTATTTAGATAAGTGGAAAAATGTGGTCCTCCAGATAATGGTGTTGTAGAACTCCCAAAAACACAGCCAGCAATGTCAATGCTAAAAGCTGCCAGGAATTGCAGGTTAGCAGCAGAGGTGGTATTCAGCCGGTTCGGACCAGTTCTAGTGAATCAGTTGTTCTGGTGAGCAGTGGGTGCTGCCCATCCACCCCTGCCCTTTCCTGTCCTATATTTCCCTGTTTTTTAGCTCAGCTGATTTGCACGGCACAGCAGATTGCCATGCCTCAGTTGTTTTACTCACCAGTGCTGACATAGAAGGTAAGTTTTGAAGCTTAAAATGGATGGTTTGTAATGCTGTGCACATGTGCAAAGCACTCTCTCACTGAACTGGTTGTTAAACAGTTGTAACCCACCACTGGTTAGCAGTATCTGAAAGGCTTCAGTCTTGGGTTTCCCTTCCAGTAACAAATATTGAGTTTCCTCTTCAAATAAACATTTCATGAAAGTGAAGACTAGAGAAAGAAGATGTAGCTTTAAGCATATGTTTCACACATGCATTCCTTGATGGAGAGGTGATTTGCAACAATTATTTATAAACCATCCCTAATTCCAAGAGTGTGAGTAGAACACAATCTAAAACAACCAACTCCACAATATAAGCCAAAACTCCAGATTGGTAGATCAGGTCATTATCATATTTCAAACCCTTCCAAATAAAATAGTTTGGATGCCTTGGGGATATCCTGGGCATATGTCAAGGTTCCAAGTAATATATTCCTTTCGATGAGAATTCCCAGGCAGGCATATCCCTCAAATAATATTTTATTGAGACATATCAAATTGGTACAGACTTGGTGGAAAACCGGCTCTAAGTTCCCGCCGGTTTTACACCCAATTAAAAGTAAAACTTTGTCACTTCCCCCCAGAGTCTCCAGTCACATGGTCCAATCAGTACTCCAGTTGCTAGGTGACCTCAGTCTCCACCTTTCGAACACCCACACAAATGTCCTTGATTCCCAGGGAAAGAATTTTATTTAGGATACAACACCCCAGCTATCTCTACATCCCTCTCCCTGGCCCCTTAGCTGCAGGCTGTGTCGGCCCTGAAGCAATGTGAAGAGAAACCTCCTTAGAGAAAAGCTACAAAAAGAAAATGGCCACAGTTAGGCCAGCTTCAGAGTTGACAGCATATCTCTGAGAGGATAGTATTCCAGATCATCAGGATCCTCACAGAGAAAGTTTGCCTCCTGGTCCAAGTGCCCTCACCAATACATTCAGCTGGGATCTCAAGCAGTCCCTTGTTGAGAAGGGTCATTTGAGGAAGAAGGTCCCTGTGTAATTTGGCAGACTGGCCCACCAGCATGATGCATGTTATGATTAGCACCTTCAATTTGCTGTGCTTTTGTTGTACATAATGCTATTTTTGGGGGGGGGGGGATTAAGATATCCTCACAAAGCAGCATCAGCCCTGAATTTAGAATGACCCATTCATAGGAATGATTACCAAATGGTTATTATATTTACAGATTCTTAAGATTTGTTATCAGTGGTGGGCTGCTGCATGGTCACAGAGGTTTGGACAAATCTCTAGCTGTGATCTCTGGCTGGGCCTGCCCACCCGCACTTGTGCTAAGCTATCCCTAAATAACTAACTTTTCCCGCACCCACGCTGCTCAAGTGATCTCTGTGCCGCCCCTGCTGTTCTCACCAGAGCTGCTTTAATCCATTAGCTGCCTCCTTATAGTTTAGTTTCAGTCCCAAAGCGGCACGTGCGAGCAAAGCGAGCACTCACGCGCACGCATGCACGCGACCAGCTAACCGCTTGCCAAAGCAAGAGCAGCTTACCTCTGTTCTGATCATAAGATAATTCAGAATCTTAAAAAAATAAAAAATAAACTATCCCAAGTAACATGAAAGACAGTTTTAGAAAAAAAATAAGTTCGCAAAGGTGTTTCAAAAGTCCATTTAAATGCTGGTACTTCTGAGGGTATGAGTACAAGGCTTTCTTTATTGATAGGAAAAATAAAACAGCAGCTTCAAGTTGCAGAAGCTATAGGTTGGAGTACAACACCAAGGAGGCAATAGCAAGAGTAGCTTCTGTGTCACATTTTGCCCTTTCTTGTAGTCTGAGATGATGATGATGATGATGACGATGATGACGATGAAGACAATGATGAAGACAACAGTGATGTTTATACCATATCTGGCATTTTTATCCATCTATCAAGTCCTTCCCAAGGACCTGAGATAGGCAGATGTTGTTGTGTAATAATATTATAATAATACTATATATCACCACAGGATGCAAGCTGCCACAAGTAAAGCTATCTTTTGCAACTGACTAATGGTGATTTTATCAATAGTGATGATGCCCAAGTGATGCTCCACATGTTTTGGGATTGCACCCAAAGTGCCTATTACTGCTGCTACTATCTTGGCTTTCTTTTGTCATGGCTGTTTTATTGTTATTTATAGGGCTTTGTATTTTGTGATTATATATATATATATATGTATGTGTGTTTTCCAGTCCTTACTTTTGTATGTTGCTGTCTCAGATATTTCCAGGGGCTCACTATGCCTGCTTAGTCTATATTTTATCCAGTCTGTGGAAAGATGGAAGAGTTTATTTATTTATCTATCCATCTACATTTAGAGGCTACCTTACTCTTTAGTGATTCTGGGGAGCATATAAATAGCAAAGCAAAGCATATAGGGAAATAAGTAAAAAGGGAGCCTGACTGATTGGACGAACAATACACCCAGCCATTTGGCAGACATAGTAAGGTCTGGGAGAACAGCCAAGCTTTTAACAGTTTCCTAAATGTCTACAAAAGGAAGAAGGAATGGCCTTGAAGGACAGGAGGAAGAGTGTCTACCCAGGCAATGGTCCAATATATGGGGCGTGAGCCTGAGCCAGGAAATTAGTTTGAGTAATTCAGTATCCTCAGCCAGACCCCTCTCTAGTTCTCAGAAAGATAAAGATGTACTGCTAACTAGGGCATACAAAACCTTTGTCAGACCAATTCTTGAATACAGCTCATCCACCTGGAACCCACACTGTATATTGGACATTAACATGATTAAGTGGGTTCAGAGATATTTCATGAGAGACTTCCAGCTGATGTCACGATGATACCAGACACAGAAAGGGTGTGTTCCACTTCTGTGCTGGCTTCTCCTTGTTTGTGGGCTCTGTAAGGAGCCAAAAGCTGCCTTGGAGGGGCGGCAAACCTAAGGAGGGGCACTCAGTGTGGTCACAGGAGATATCACAATCTCCTGGTGAACCCTCGGGCTATTTCCCTCTAAGCCACGATGAAGAGAAGAGGTGGTCTAAGATGGCCACTACGAAATTGGGACAACCGAAAAAGATCTAAGAGTGTGCTGGAGCGAAGTAGGTGAACAGTGCTTGGAACTGGGTGAGTTTTTATCTTATTTGGTTTTTATCTTATTTGAAACTGCAAAAGAATTTGGAAAAGGATCCACAACTACTTAATTAGCAGCGACTTGGCACTCTGGAAAAAAAATACTAAATTTGAAGGAGGAAATAGAGAGAGAAAAGACAGAAAATTTGCTAAAAATACAGAAAATTGGACTTTTAAACTGGACAGATGTTTTGTTGGACAGGCACCTTGAAAGGCTGGGACTATCTTCCCAAAACTGATATTATTTTTAATTTGTGGAAGATTGGAAAATGGATTGAAAAAGGACCAATATTGAAACTTAACTAAAGAGTGCCACCTGCTGACAAAAGGAAGAATGTAAACCGCCCCGAGTCTTCGG
>JANHFL010002256.1:164954-178971 GCA_032468155.1 Oxyrhabdium leporinum
AGTCTGTGGGACTACGGTAAAAAAAACTCACTGTAGTTCAGACTTTCCAACTTCTGATGGAAAAAAAAAAGATCTCGTGAAGTTCGAAGGTAAAAAAAATTCTCATGAGATTTTTTTTTTTCCATGAGAAGTTGGAAGGTCTGAACTACGGTGGGGTTTTTTTACTGTAGTCCCACAGGCTTCTTGCACGCGCAGCAGAGAATGGACCTGGAAAGCAGGTTAGTGAAGGGATGTGGCTGCCCTGGGGGTGGGGTGGGGGTTGAGGGTTTGGCATGGGTGGCCTGGCTTTAGGTAAGCTGGTGCAGGGTGCATGGGGCAACTCCGCATCCGCTGCCTTGCTTCGTCCTCCACCCTCCCACCGCCTCGCTTCATTCTTCTTTGTAGCATGCAGCCTCTCATAGTAACGAGAATTGCTTCCCACAATCTTCCAGAATTGCCTGCAATTCTTGTTACTGTGAGTGGTTGCACGTTGCTTCTGGGAGAGGGAGGCTTGGTCCCCTTATCCGGTTACCCTCTGCTGTTTCTCTCTCTCTCTCTCTCTCTCTCTTTCTGCTGCACCACCAGCAGCAATGGAAGGCAGAGGCATGGAAGGGGGGGAGAGAGGCAATCCAGCTGCCTGGCTCATGGGAGGCTTGCTGAAAGCTTGCACAGCAGCACCAGCAACAGGCAGAGGCATGGGGGAGGCAGGGGATCCAGATGCCCTGTGCTGGTGTCTCTTTGGTGCGGCCTCAGACAAGCCGAGAGACAATGGGATGGAGTGGGCAGTGCCTTCACCTCTGCCTGCCCCATACCTCTGCTTCAGCGCAGAATAACTTTTTCCCATCTCTTTCTGGGCGTGGGGCTTCTGCCTGTTGGGGCGCTTCCTGAAGCTGACAGCTCCGCAGCCAGCCGGTTTGCTTTTTCCTTCTTTTTTCCTCACGGGAGGCTTGCATTGTGGCACCAGCAGCAGGTGGAGGCAGAGGCATGGGGGAGGCAGAGGTGATCCCAATGCACCAGCCCCTTCGTCCCACTGTCTCCTGCTTGCCTGCAGCTGCACTGAACAAGCACCAGCACAGGGCATCTGGATTGCCTGCTTCCCCCATGCTGGTGCCAGTGCCGCCACACAATCCTCCTGTAAGCCTCCCAAAAAGAGGGAAAAAGCAAAGCAGATGGCCACAGAGCTGCTGGCTTTGTGCCCCCTCCATGCCCGCGCCGCCACTTGTGCTGGCCATGACCATCCCCCCCGGGCTTATCTTTGGGGTAGGAGTAATATTAGGCCCGCCCCTGAAAAAATAGGGTTGGGCTTATTATTGGAGTGGGTCGTGTTTTCTGAGAAACACGGTAGTAGTCACAAAGTTTATTTGCACAACTTATAGATGAGAATGATTTGAATTCAGCACTCCATTGCTGTGTCACAGTATTTTGGCTTGGCTCCCCCCCCCTTTTTTTAGGAGGAAACTTACTGAGTTTGTAAAAGAATAGCTTTTTAAAACCCATTTAGAATGTATTTGAAAATAGGCAATGGCATATTTATGGATATGAAAGCAAGGAAGAACTGGCTACTGCTAATTTCAAAATCAGGTCTCAGCTCTTATATGACTAGATGAGTGCCTGAAGACATGGCTAGATAAGTTGGGGCTTGGGGCTACTTTTTGCATGAGCAAAAAGATTACCGTATAAAGTCCTTTTTTTGAAAGTCCTGATATTTCTGCAGCCCAGTTCTACATTCACATAGACCTACCGATTTGACATGATAGAATGTTAACTCTTTGATTTGATGTCGTCTTGCAAATTCCGACTTGTGTGTACTCATCTTTATTGTCTATGCAGAAGCTGCTCTCTCCCAAATATATCTCTAAATAACAATTTATCAAACCATTCTAAAGAATCTCTCAAGTTAAGTGGACAAGAGCAGAGGCCTCAGAAAAGAAACTGCAAACCACAAAGGTGACAGTTCTTGGAAGACGTTTTGCATCAAAATTATCAATATCTGCTTGAGCAAATAATTGATTTTAGCTCGATGCAGGCATTCAGGTAGCATACCTGAGCAGAGCTGACCTTAGTCCTAAGCAGACAGGCAGCAAAGGATGTGTGGTTTGGAGGGATCAACGAAAGCGATCTTCTGACAGTCCTTTTGTTGTAGTAAGACTAGTTTGTTCCATATTGCTTGTCATACCATGCAAAAACAGCCAAATGGTTTCAGTGTGTTAGATCAAAAACTAAACTTCATCAGTCAGTCCAATCTGCAAGAAGAAAGAATGGGGGCATCCCTGTGCTTTGTATTGCGGACTGATACACCAGGTTGCAATTGCAAATGAGGTCTAAAAAGCGGGAGCAGGAGGGGGTACATACAAACCTAGATACAATTGCCTCAGCATATTTACTAACTCTACATAACCTATCTCTCCAAATTTGTTTTTGCTTCAATGCAATTAGAATCTTTTGCAAAATAGAATATTGATAAAGTTGCTAATGCATCTAATTTAGTAGGTATTCAACCCTTTGTTAAAATACCTATTCATTTCCATAAAACTACTAAAAATTAGGCCATATGGCAAGGAGAGGTTAGAATTTTGACCCACTTTCTATTTTTACTTTATTTTCTTTGAGCTGATGTAACACAGTGGCTAACAGCATGTGCCTTGATCAAAATGTCCCTGTAGAATCACCGGCTTCAACTGAGAAGTTACAGATTATGGTTGATATTATGGTCTGGGAATATGATTCTGTCATAGGAGACTATCTCAATCACATAAATTGCTTGGTCCTACTTCATCCACATTCTCCTGCCAGGGACATCCGTTTATATAACATATTATTTTCATCCACATTTTTGTACCGTCTATCCTTTATATACTTTAACATGCCTCCTCTAGGATAGCTATCTATGGTATCCCTGTGCATTTTCTGAATGCATCTGATTGACCGTTATATAACACCAAATGCTGTACTGGATGGATCTTTGGATTGACTAAACTGGATTCTTACGTTCATATCTGCCTTGGCTGATGATTAGCTGATTTTATTTTTCAAATTAAATATTTTCAAATTAAGTCTTATCTCTGAGAATGGTAACAAGGTTTTGAAACATGAGTATTACTTAATCATATATACCAACCAAGGCACTTTCTGTCATCTATTCTTAGACAAAAGCTTTTATAGAATAGCTATAGTCCCAATTATAAATATTTTATAATATTTTACATTCCCACATAGATACAGAGAGAAAAGGAGAGGACATATAATTTTAATTTTTCAATATTATAAAATATTTTTCAGTATTATAAAATATTTTGAATTTTGGAATATATTCAAAGATACATCATGTCATTTATTATTTAGTGAGCACTTTCAGTAAAAATAAAAAGCAATATCTTTGAGACATTTGCAGTATAATTGTTCTCTATCTGCTTTAGTACTTGGATAGAAAAATAAGTGAATAGCAAATAACAAAAAGATTAATCTTATCAACTTAGCTGGAATCTGAAGACTTGGTGGCAATATTGTTTTTCCATGAGAAACTCCTACAGTACACATTATATTTAAAAATATTATGATTTTCAACCAGCCTATGACCTTCTACAGTTTTAAGTAGGTCCATTTGGTGTGATGGTAGGGGAGCCCATGTGTGCATTAATTCTTCATGATACACTGGAAAGTTGTTTTCTGTGATTACATTAAAGGTCTGCAAACTTGGAATTGATTTTTTTTCCTGAAGTACGGTACACTGTAAAGAAAAGAACAGGTATTTAAGTAACTGCCTGTTCAACCATAAAAATAATCTCATAGAATGTTGTGACATTGTGAAGAAAAGACAGAGAAAGAAAAATACCCTCGAACCTGATTTAGATATTCAGTGGAGCATATGATAACATTTTCATGGGGCTGGGCCTCAATGAGGGACAGAGATCATATTTTTTCAAATACATTTTCCGCAACATGTTTGCTGCTTGGTTACAAAAATTTGTGTGTTTAATTAAACTTGCCTGTGTCTTGTAGCTTTCTCATTTGATTTTGGTTTGTTTGTCTTTATTTATTTATTATACATTGTTCCAGTAATTAAGTACTGAAGCAAAAGAGGAGAAATCAGAACCCTTTCCTTGAGCATATTCACTCAGAAAATGTTTGACAAAAAAAAAATCTTTTCCACCAGCTTCCTCATTCCTCATTCATCAGAGTAAGGAAAGGTGTCACAAGAGGACATCAAATTGTTAGCTTTTTACTATTTTTCCTGCAAAACGTAGACATTATGGGCAGGGATGGGATTCAAAAACTTCAGCAACAGGTTCGCTGCCTGGTTGCTGGATGGGCATGGCTAGGGTGGGCGTGGCCTAGTTGGCCTCCTGCACCACGGCGGGGTGGGTGGGTTGTTTTTGCCTTCCCTGGGGTCCAGAGACTTTCCTCGAGCCTCCATGAGGGTGAAAATGGCCTCCCTGGGCTTCAGAGTTTCTCTGGAAGCTGGAAACGGGCCCATTCCCAGCCTTCCCAAATTTCCGTGCACGCGCTGCACTTACCTGTATCCACAATGGGCTGCGTGGAGACTGGGAGGGGAGTGGTGGGTGGGGCCAGACAGGAGTGGGATTTGGGGGTTTGACAAACCCCGCAGAATCTTCACTAAGGGTCTGCCCGAACCCCTGTGAACCCCCAGCAGCCCACCCCTGATTAAGGGGAGGTTTTTAGCTAGAGGTACCAAGATAGCAATAAATAATTTTCTGCAGATTCCTCACTGGATGTCTAATGCAATATTCCTCTGCCTGTTTTATCTCATAACCTGTATAACAAAATGTTTACATGGTTGCCAGTGAGTAACACTTTGTATTTATTATTTCATTCTGAGCATGGGCATAAATGAAATAAATATCTGGATGCATCAACAAATGTCCAGGAGAAGCACAATGACATCATATGTGCCATGACATTTATGTGAATTCTAAAATTTGGGTCATGTCATGAGGCCATGATATAAATAATAAATGGAAATAATTTGCTTCATTTATGTGATAATATCATAACACATATGAGTTCATTTGTCCTCCTGCCTCACTTGTTGATGTCCAGAGATGGTTATAGTCATGGATATGTTCATTGCCTTTCACCTAAACTATAAAAGTGTCCATAATGTTGATTCTGTATTATGTTTATTATTTTCCACCAAAATATAATATTCATCTGATTTAATTCCTTCTTGGAATTCTTGAGTCACTTCTAAAGGCATACAATATTAAATTCACTATTCAAAACTCTTCTGTGTATACATTATTTTCTTCAGAATTTTGCAAGGTCTTTAAAAAAAATAATTCAGAAACTAAAGTTCACACAGAGCAGAAGTGATCATCTACTTCAGTGGAGTGATAAAAAGCATTTCTGCGTATTTTTGGCTATGCTTCAGTTACAGGCATTTGATTCAATATTTTTCTTTATTATATCAACCGTGCATTTTTATCCTGTTGAACATATAGGAGCAAACTGTAGAAATCAACATAGGCATTTTTGGGGGGGAGGGGAATGGATGCTAATAAAATTAGCAATATAAATGGAACCATCCATCAACATTTATACCTAATCATCAGGTATTTTTAATGGTAGCATTCCTGACTTTCTATACAGAGACATATTGTCCTAAAATGGATGTATATGCATATTGGTTTTTTTTTTAATATTCCATAATACTTATCTCTTTGGTATTTTATACATTTTAAATTTATACCACCTGCTTGTGTTTCATCCCTACTGATTCTTAATAAAGACTGTAGAGCAGAATATTGGACATATCTGGACATGGACATAGCTTTCTGCAGTTCGGTATGGTTTGTACTTTCCAAAGTACTTTGCCAAATTCTTAATGGAGTGCAGTATGATAAAATGTTTCTTTTAAGGAGGAAAAATTAGTCAAACAGAAATGATAATGTGATTATATAATGGAACCTTCCTGCCAAATATATTTTTCCAGTGAGATATCACAAGTTAATAGTGACACTTTTTAGCAGCTATGATAAACTGTGCAAAGTCTGTAAGTGAAGACTATCAACACTCCCAAGGAAGTCACAGACAAATAGCCCAATCAATCCTCTATCAAGCTTACTACTAAAGAAATGAATCCACTTTTCTTTAAATATATATAAACATTTACAAACAATATAAGAATCATAGAAGAGCACTATGCCTCCAGCTCCCAAATCCCCTAAGCTGGTCCAGAAAGATACCGTTAATGACAAGATCAAATGCTGCCAAGAGATTGAAAAGGGTCAGGATAGATACCCTATAACCATCCTGACTCTGCCAAATTTCATTGACATTAGCAATCAACCTCCATAGGATTTGTACAGCTACAGTCCAACTCTGACGATATTTCAACAACTTTATTCAGTAGAAGCTTGGAATAATTCTGACAGTAACCCTGTAAATGTTCTGTCAGACCATCCTTACTTAAGAGGGGTTAGATCACTTTAACAGAGCTGCCAGCTGACTCCCTGTGGAATATGGATTAAAAACACCCTCATATGTTTTAGGAAAGCAATTACAATGCTCAAATGGTAAATGGGTTAAACCACTGACATCCTTATTGATTACAAATATATAAATAGAGCTTTCCCCTTTGCTGCAACTAATTAAAAAAAATAATTGACCGGATTTCCCATCATTTTGAAACAGCTCACACACAAAATATATACTGTAAGGCTCAACATAATAACACAAACATACATCCACTCACTCTCACACAGACACACACAAATACTCAATACAGGGGGAAAAAACCCAGAAAGTCCCAGGGCAACCTACTTTGTCTCATCAACTCTTTTCAAAGTATTTACAAAAGGTTCATACAATTAAAAGGTGGTTCAACTCTGGCTCACGCTCGTTTTGATTTCATCAAAGAGTGTAGATTTCTGATTGCTAGCTGATTAAACCAAATATTAGCTTATAAGATGGGGAGAAATTTAACACATGGTACAATACACTGGTTATTAATGCCAAGGTTTCCACTATGAATGAGACAAATTCCTGTCCTTCAACTAGGATGGCCTTGGGATTCTATGGATCCTTCCAGTGTCTCCACGATCAAGTGGATCAATGAGCAAAACATTTGTTCCAATGTATGAAAAACTCTACAGTGATAGTGTGGGGAACTAAACACAATTTTTGTCTAGTTAGCAACCAGCAGCTAATAAAAATCATAGCAAGGTGACTGATAAATGCTTCAAGCAATGACCGAGTTGTAATGAACTGCCTTCCTAGGACTTTAGTCCTCTAAAATGTTCCAGAGGGAATGAGACTACATTGTGATATAATGTCAGAGGCACTGAAGGAAAAATAAATCATCCCTGCTGAGTTGGGGGAACAGCCTTTTTTTTTTTCTTCCTCTATCTAGTGCCCCAAGAAATGGAACAACATCTGGACATAGCTTTATTCCCACTGGGGCATTTTACAGCACTGAAGATTCATGTCAGCAATGCAGCCATTTCAGATAGTGACATATATGTTTCCTAAAATACAGGGGGAGAGAGAGAAAGTGAAAAAAAAATCACCTTCAGTCTCTTCCTCTAAATCAGGGGTGGGGAAGTGTGGCCCTATTACAATCTCCGAACTTCAACTCCGAGAATTCCTTAAGCTGGTTTAGGAATTCTGGAAGTGGATGGCTCAGGAATTCTGGGAGTTGAAGTTCACAGATTGTAAAAGGGCCATAGTTACCTCCCAGAATTCCTGAGCCAGCCAGCCATTGTAAAGGGGCCATAGTTCCCCATCCCTGCTTTAAATGATTAGCTCTCTAGTTCTTTGTGGAAAATTACTTGCAATTATTCTCTTTTGGTCTGAAATGAATGACTCATTTGGAAGAAGATATCCTTTTGGCTCAGGCCTACTTCATTTCTTACTTTAAGCTACTGTCTGAGTTTTCCCAGCTCTATAGCAGTATTTCAAAGCTTCAGATTAAGCTGCTGTTTCTGGTGCCCCTTGGGTAGCAGTTTCTGGAACACATCTGCCTTTTCCTTGTTCTTGGCATGCACTGTTTTTTCTATTTTGTATCTTCAGTCTTGTTTGTGCAACTAGGCAAAAACAATCAGTTACATTTGTCTCAGCAGCTGGTCTTCCAGACATATTTAAGCCTCTCCCAGCCCATTTAACAGTTGACAGGTGACATGTCATTACATGTTTCTTAACTGATCCCAAATAGCTCTCTCTGCCATGTAGCATCTTTTCTTTATTATTTCTTTGATAGGGCTTCCTCGTAAGAATCCTTTTTGTAAAGAGATACCGCAGGATTTAACCACATGGAACACTCCTAGCAATTTTAGAGGCAGAATGAAGCTACACAGAATGAAGCTATCATCCAGATTAAAACTACATAGTAACTTGCCCAAAATTACTTGCATGACACTAAATCGCAGTGAGCAAAGCTTTATTTCATTATGTGAAGAATGATTCAATTAATGGTAATGATAAAGCTGAATGATTTGACTATTTTATTTCTATAGGAAAATAACAGTCATTTAACATGCAATTCTTTCTAAAATATAAAAGATGCTGCCTTATTAGCTCAGCTAACAAGAACAATCAATTTATATTAGCAGCATAGGATATGGCTCAAGGGAACGTACTGACATCTTTACTTTCAGAATATTGGATTAACAACTTAGTTTAAAAAGATTCTAATTGCATAATTGAATGTGAAAAAATGTTCATTGTGAATTTGTTGATTTAGAAAAAGCACATTATAAAAGTTTTAGCTAATGGAATATTTTGCAGAAATGTGGAGGTGACGTTTGGTTGCCGATTGCACTAAGAGTAGAATATGAGGGAAATTAAACATGAATGAGAATAAACAGAAGACTTAGAAATGATTCAACACTGAGCAAGGAATAAGACAATGTGATGTCCATTTGCTGTTCAAAAAAGTGATGGACAAATAAGTGAGGAATGCTTATGGTAGTATTATAGATATATTAATTGTGGATGTAAGTGTGCATGCAATTTTTATATAAAGGCTGCTGCTTTTATTGATTTAGAACCCAATTCAACTGCTCTTTGTAGCAGGTATTACAGTAGATAGGTTGTATGATGCAATATGGAACATGGATCTGACAATTAATGCATGGAACTTGAACGTAATGGAACAAAGCAGTGGTGAAATCTAGCTGGTTCGCACCGGTTCCCAAGTGCCGGTGTCAGAAATTTTGAATAGTTCGGCGAACTGGCAAATATCACTTCTGGCTGGCCCCATCCCTACCCGCCCGGTCGCCACTCACCCCGTCCGCCCCACTCTGTCCCTACTACCACATAGTTTGCAGCTTTCCTGCCTGTGCCTGCTGCCTAACTGATCTGCCTGCTTACAGGTAAGCAGTGAGTCATCTGCCTTCCCTGCTCCTTTCCATGCGGCACGCAGCCCCGCCATTCTTCCCTGCCTTCCTTGTGCTGTTTCCCAGCTGTTTCCACATCTTCCTGAATTCACTGGGAGGCCTGCCCATCATCCCTGCCACTTTCCGCACTCACCGGACCTTCAGCATCTGAATGCCTGATGGCTGAATGGAGAGGCCTCTTGCCAATGGCTTCCCAGCCTCCTTCTCCTTGTAACACTGAGCTGCTTGGGTTTTGAAATGGCAGTTTCTCCAGCTGCTGAACTCCTAGCACTCTTGAAATCCAAGAGCGCTGGAAGGATTTCAAAAGCCAAGGAGCTCAGCTCAGTGCTACAAGGAGAAGAGGCAACAGAGCTGAATGCCGGGCTGTTGCCTTCCCAGATTCCTAGGACCGAAGCTTCTATTTTTCAGTGCAGGCTGAGGCAGCAGATTGCAGAAAGATAGAGCTGTGACTCTGCGAGACTGCGAGCAACTCAATTTGCCTGCCTGCTTTGCCTGATTTTGGGTAAGTTGCTCTTTTTATATTAAAAAAAATAATCAATATTTACAATGGTGTGCTTTGTGAGTTAATTTTGTGAGTTTGCTTGCTAGCAAGTTTTATGTTATGAGTTTTTGCTAGCAAATTTTATGTGACATATAGCTTTTATATTTTAAAATTTGTGGCTGTGAGATTTTATGTTGCTAAGTTAGTTTCATACCTTGATGGGGTTGTGCAACTTTGTGAGTTGTGTAATTTTGGAGTTTGCTTGCAAGCAAATTTCATGTGATATATCTATAGCTTTTATATTTTGAAATTATTTGTGGCTGTGAGATTTTGTGTTGCTAAGTTAGTTTAAGGATGGTGGTGTGTAATTTTGTGAGTTTGGTGGTATAATTTTGTGAGTTTGCTTGCAAGCCATGCCCACCCAGTCACACGCCCACCAAGCCATGCCCATAGAACCGATAGTGAAAATTTTTAGATTTCAGCACTGATCATAATATAAGATAAGAAACTAAAAGTCCTTAGTGATAATAACTTAGTTGTATAATAACTAATACATTATAACACTAATCTTTATACATCCAAAGCATAATCAAAAACATTAGCAAAAATTAATAGATATTTTATTTTCTCTGTTAAAGAAATAAATATGTTTTAAAAAGCATATAATATCTGTTTTAAAATAATAAGGTCTGATTAGTGCCAGATAATTAAAAATGTCTAATAATGTTTCTATTTCTTCAGTATGAAGAGGGAGCCTTCCAAATCTTGCTGAACAGCTCACAGCAGGCACAACTAATATGGGAAATTCTTATTTAACAAACATAATTGGTATCAGTACTTCGGTCTTTAATTGAAGCGGCTACTAAGTGACATTCTTTCTTTGTTTATGATCATACTTCAGCTTTGCTTTGCTTTACTGACCTGCAAAGTTGTAAATGGGAGAACTGGTCACGAAATTATATTTCCTCACCTTTGTAAATGTGAATGGTTGGTAAATGAGGCAGTCTCTAAACAGGATTACTTAGATAAGCAAATGGGAGGGATTTGGGAATTTTATGTCATACAGCAACAACTGGAGGACCAGAAATTTCTCAAAGGATATTTTCATTTTTTCTATTTTCAAATGTTTCAGGAAAAAGGAAAGGATAATACTTATGAATAAGTAAACTGGATTCTATAAAAGAGTAACAATTAAATTATTTATCCAGTTAATTTTAAGTTAACTGTTTATTAGCTCTTTTGAGCACCTGATCCTATTTTATTTATTATTGTAATTATTTTAGAAGAAAGAACCCTTGCAAAGTTCTTATTTTAAGAAAACAAATACAGTGCTGACAAGATAGACAGCACAATTAAAGTGAAAAGTGCAAAACAGAGGAAAGTAAAACCCAGGAACAGATTTTAACTTTAGCTCATAATAGAATTATGTATTTTGTAACTCTTGAAGGGTCATGTTACTACATAAGATTTTTTCTCCAGGTTATTGACTGATTGAATGTTTTCTATTAACTAGATTTCCCTGGAAAGAATACATTAAAATAGAACATGTCATAATATTAAGATAAAGAAAGAAAAAGTCCTTACTATAAACAATACATAATGAAGCTAGGAGGAAAGTAGCTGCTGGAATAGAAAAGAAGTACCGCAACACTGAAATAAAAGCAGTAGCAGCAAATGCTAAGACCAGGACCACATATTAAGTTCCAGTTAAACTGATTTATTGTTCATACCAACGCATAGGAACCTAGCCAACAAACAGCACTATTTTGGCACTAGATAAGGGTTAACGGAATTCAAAAGGGTTTGAACTTAGACCGCTTGTGAGTATGTAGAGACTCTAGGCCGATTCCTCTTTTGACTCTATCCCCAGGCTCTTCCACTCCTTCACTTACAGTAGTCATGTGATTAAAGTTTCAAATTTTTGTCATGTGTATGACACATGAAGAGACAAAGGATGGGGAGGAGAGAAGGTGGGAGGTAGAGGGGAAGGGAGAGATGCATTTTAGGTTAGTAATTTCACACATTTTTCCACAGGGCTATCAAATTATTTTGGTGGAATACTGGGTTCCTTGCATCTAGATGACACAAAGTCAGTGGGGGGATTCAAATTGTTTTACTACCAGTTCAGTGGGCATGGCTAGGTGGTCATTGACTGGGCGGGTGTGGCTAGGTGGTCATGTGTGGGTGTGGCTAGGTGGTCATGTGACTGGGTGGGCGTGGCTAGGTGGTCATGTGACAGGGGGGCATGGCCAACTCGAAATTACTCACATCGAAGGGGCCTCGCCTCGCCTGGCCCCTCACCTCGCCCAGCCGCTCACCTCATCTCCAAAATTTTTATGCAAAATGGAATTGCTTGAGAAACTCTGATTCCAAGTCACTTGGGTTTAAATCTGATTTAAACTAACCTAATCCACCTCCATGACTCGGGTATCAAAGATCTACAAATCTTTCTTTAGTTGTACCAACTGTATCCCGTTACTACAATCTATTAAAACTATACAGGTAGTCCTCAACTTACAACCAGAATTAGGATCAGAACTTCTGTTGCTAAGTGAGGCAGTCATTAAATGAGTTGCACCCAATTTTATGACCTATTTTGTCACAGTTAAGCAAACTGCCATTTTTGTTAAGTGAATCCAGTTTCCTACACTAACTTTGCTTGTTGGAAGCCAGCTGAAGAGGTCGCAAATGGCAATCATTTGACCCCAGCACACTGCACCCATCATAAATACATGCTGGTTGCCAAATGCCTGAATTTTGAGCACACGGCCGCAGGGATTCTGCAATGGTCATAAGCGTGAAGACCAATCTTAAATCACTTTTTTCAGCACTACTATAACTTTGAACAGTTGCTAAGCAAATGGTTGTAAATCAAGGACTATCAGTATTTACATAAAATGCTTGAGCAACCCCATTCCCACCCATTCCGCAAACATATTTTCTGACTCATGTACCTTTTATGTCATAGATCTAAAACCTGTGAAATATTCTTTGTCTTCCCCTGAGGATAACTTTTGCACCTGCCTGTTTATATTTGCTTAACAGTTACTTAACAAAAAACAGATTTTTCTTTGAGTTTTGTAGATATGGGAGCATCATGGATATAAAGTCAATTTTTATAACCTCCTATTGTCCAATGAGCACACTGATTAACAAAACTAATGAGTTTATTAATAAATACAGTGGATTTCAACAACTATTTCCAGTTATGAAATATTAATTATTAGCTTGATTAAGAAACGCTATGAATTGCAAATACCCTACATACAGAGCACAGTATATAAATTTAGCATTTTCACTTCAGCTGTATTTTCCAAAGATATAATGCCAATTATAAAGATTCTGTTTCACTGAGCGGCTTTATTTGAGAAATGATTCCATACCACAAATTCACCTCTGTTTTTTGAACTTACAGTTGACTAAAATATAGAGATTATTGGAAATTTTGCATGTTGTGCTTTTGATTTAATAAATTACTACCTAAAATAATGATAAATAAGGTAGAGTTCAGCTAATTGTTCTAAGAAAAACATGATAAATGCACTTTTATGCCCCTTCATTTTTTTCTGCTTTTGAAATATTAAGTTTAGCAACAATACAAAAGAAAAACTTTTGTAATATCATTTCTTGGTTTTTCTCTTCATTTTCTTATCCCAATTTTCTCTGTATATTTTTACTGCTTTTCTTGTTAAAATAAAATAGTTTTAATTTATTTTATTGAAAGAGATATCGCCTTCCTCATAACTAAATACCCATCAATTATCTGGAAGAAAACTGTATCACCATAAAATGTCCTGTCTGGGACAGAAGAAGGGGCAGTCTGAGCTTAGATACCTTTGGTTCCAAGCCAAAAAATCCAATTACATGTGGACAGGAAATTCAAAACAAGAAAGGGGGGAAGGCAAAGCTATTGGTACATGTCCCGTATCTTGCAGGAAAAGACAAGGTTAGGGATGCTTTAAATCCACTGTATTGGGACCAGATAACCTTTTTGTTCTGCTTTTTTGTTTGATGAGTGGTTCCAATAAAGAAATATGGTCCCCCCCCATACATTTCCCCCAAGGAAATACTATGATTGTCTAGGGCTGAAAAGTACAACATGGGAAGATACCAATTTATTATTTTTATTTTTTATTATTAAAATTAAATTTATATACCGCCCCATTCCAAGGACTCGGGGCGGTTCACAACTTAAAACCCGTTT
>JANHFL010002259.1:0-15635 GCA_032468155.1 Oxyrhabdium leporinum
CCGGGGTGGGGGGGTGGGGGTGGGGGCTGGGCATGGGTGGGGGGAAAGTTAGGGCACCCCTTGCAAAAAGGGCCTAGCCGTTTTTTCATGGGGCAAAAGAAAATAAGACCCAGTCTTATTTTCTGAGAAACACGGTAATATAATTTAGTTAGTTATGTTACTATATACAGGGACTACAGCATGCCCAATCATGTTTTAGACTTCTTATGATATATTACTTTTAAATAATACCTATTAACAGGTATAACAAAAATGTTTTGCTATAATGTCTCTAGTTGATACATGCATTTTTAAATATATAAAAAAAGAGGGAATGTTAACCAATCCAGTTAAGGTATTACTAATTTATATCTGAGGATCTTGAATTGTACTGTTCTTAAGAACAGAAATTACTTTTTCAAAATCAGGTCTCCCAGTTCAGCATTTATTTATTTTTTTTAAGACTCCTAGAAACTGATAGTCAGTAAATAACCAACTGAAAAAGGCACATGGTGCATCCACCCTTCTTGGATGCATTATAGTCTGATTCTGGAAATTTCTTCCATTTGCTAGAAGAGCCAAGAACTGTTGTTTCAGAAACACTGTCCAGAACTCCTCTTAACCACACAGGATGTTACCCTGTGTATCATCTTGTGTGTCCCATATGTTCTCAGTTAATGCATGTGCCTCGATTAATGCATTATGCAACACATACAGCTTCATACTGTAGAAATACAAGTTCTACTCAAATCCTGTTTTTGTTTTGTTTTGTTAAATTCAGATTCTTTTCTACGAAGTCGTTCAAGTTCTGATCATGAGGCCACAGCTATGATGAAAGCCCAATTCATGAGTCTCTGGGATGGTCTAGACACTGATTTTAATTGCCAAGTAAATAGCAAATTATTGTTTTTATTGATACATTCATGCAATGCTTATAAAAATGTACTTTTCATTGCTTAGATGCTCAGTTATAGGCATTTATGAGCATTTATGAGTATAAAAAAGTCAGCTTGAGAAATGGAAGCACAAAAAGATGGTTTATTCATTTATTCCTTTCCTTTCATTCAGGAGATCAGTGTGCTTTACATAGTATTCCTTCCTTTAATGTTTTTCCACAAGAACAACCCTATGAAATGCTGAGAGACCATGTTGTCCAGTCACCCATGCCTAAGGGTTAGAACCTGGCCTCCCAAGTGCCAATCCAACATTATAAACCTACACCAGTGTTTCTCAACCATGGTGACTTTAAGATGGGTGGACTTCAACTCTCAGAGTTCCCCAGCCAACAGAGCTGGTTGGTGAATTCTCGCAGTTGAAGTCCAACCATCTTAAAAGTCACCATGGTTGAGAAACACTGGCCTACACCATATCATGTAGTAGGAGTTTGCAACTTTTTCCAGGCTAAGAGTGCATCTGCTGTCATACTTGATATTTTCAGTTTCGTATTCTTTCTTGGATTAGTTGTGCCCAGAAGAAACACTTGTCTCATTCTGGAAAACCTACCTGATTCAGTTGAGATCAATATCTCTAGTTTCTCCAGCTAAGCAACTTGGCGTGGTTATTTTCTAACCACAAAATGGTGTGAAAGTCACAGTGAAATGGAGAAAGAGACATCTAGCCAGCTTTTCAAAGAGAAGACAGCTGAATTGCAAACTACTTTTTAAAATTGTTTTCCATCCAATCTGAATCTAGTGATAGGAAGCCTTAAATGTCGGTCAAAGTGAATTCATACATCTAAGAACCCTGTTTCTTTATTTCTAATAATTTCATGAGAAATGGAAGTGCACTAAAAATAATTTAGCTACTTTCCCTTTTCCTTTGGGGAGTTTCTCCTTCTCTAGGTGATGCCTCCATATCTGCATACTCTTAAATAGCATGTAGAACAATATTATTAAGTAACCTTTCTGAACTACTTTAAAGATGATACATTTTATTCTGTGGTCCAAATATTTGTCCTATTTATTTTGTACATTGTCTTGTTACATACTGTATAACATACAAAATAAAAATGGCTTAAATGATGGTCAAAGAACTGTTGAAAAATCTTTTAAAAATAGAATAAGAATATTCTCTTTTTCATGAATGAACAAATTAACTCACATTTCAGTACTCTGCATGAGATATTGAATTCTCGTTTTGAGAAATGGTATCTCAGAGTAGGATAATTTAAAAATAATAGTGACATGTTGAGTATTTATGTTAAGCAAAAGGAGGTCTTTATTTTGATTTGGAACTGCTTTTGTACATCTAAAACTCTTTAAATCTAATAATTGATTCTAATTGTTTATTTGATGTTGATCAAACAAGTTTTAGTCAAATGCAGTTGTAATCATGTACTTCGGAATCAGTATTTATAAACACCATTTTGTTACGCTTCTCAATTAAACGTGGGATTTTCTAAATAAATTTAAACATCCAGAGATTTATTCAGATTCAGATAAAGTGTGTCCTGATGATATTAATGGGAATAAAAATTCAAAAATAGGGCCAATTGTTTGAGACATGATATGTCAATATTCATGTATTTCATCAAGAATAACTTTCTTGTCATACATTACATTTAGGTGATAGTGATGGGAGCTACCAATCGCCCTCAGGATCTTGACACTGCCATTATGAGAAGAATGCCTACAAGGTTTCATGTCAATCAACCTGTAAGTTGATTAAAATGGTTTGCTACGACCGCTTTCCTAAAACTGAGAAAAAGCGACTGGCGCAAGATCATCCAACTTGCTTGGTGTCTAAGGCAGGACTAGAACTCATGGTCTCCTGGTGTCTAGTCTAATATTTTAACGCTACTTCATACTAGGTTTCCAAGGTAGTTTATCATAAAGAAAAATAAAATAAGCCAAATACTCAAACATAAGCTACTTATGATGAAATGCTGGTTAATGGAGAGAACAAGCAGGATTCCTTGAAGATGACATACGAACATTTGGACAATCTACTTAGAATGTTCCTCTCCTATTTCTGTGCCATCCAATATTTTCCTAAGGTGATGTGAGGTATCGTAGGCTGTTCCTTGAAAATTTCACAGGGAAGAGAATAATAACCTTCTGAGTTATGTAGGGCTTTAAAACTAGGACAAAAAATTATATTTTCCGCAGAAACCATTATTATGCAGTGAAGATTGGACTTAATAACTTACGTTTGAGATAGGAGTTCCTGTCACACGCATGGAGTTTTGCTTGAGTTATAAGTTCCATGTACTTTTCAAAAACATTTAAGAGCACGAGTCCCCAAACTTTCTGGCTCATGGACCAGCAGCAGTGGGGGAAGGGGGCAGCAATGGTTTCACATGTGCAACCTAGATTCCACATAGGCGCAAATGAAGCTTTGCGTGCTTGCCTGCTACTTCTGCGGCCCAGTTCCCAACAGGCCGCAGACTTGTAGTGGCCACAGACTGCTGGTTGGGGGAACCCTGTTTTAGAGTATGTGACCAAGAGAAATCAGAAAGTTGCCATACCTGTTTTCTCTAGGAAGCAGGAAGTGTAGGGAAAAACGTCTACCCTGGACATGTTAAAAGGAAAATTTTATAATGCTTCCATTTTAATTTAGTAGGGGAAATGTACCATTATTTAAGAGCAGTTACCATATTTACCTCTTGACCTAATCAGTTTCTTGCTCATCTGAAATTCATTGGCCGTGTTTGGGATAAGTTTCAGCTTTTTATTCAGTTTTCTGTTTTTCATAATCTCTAGTAAAATTGTTTGGTGGTATCTTGCTGTTTATTCTTTCTTTTTGATTTGTATTTGATTTGCCTTTTGTATCTGTGTTTAAGGAAGTTCTGGAAAGACGATGTGTGTGCTGAGGAAATAGCCATGTTGGGATATGTTTTTGTTACTGCTCCAGACTCAGTTTCTGACTGACCTCTCCCAAATAACCTTCAACCATCTTCTATGAATCCCTCTTATCAAAGGATTTATTCTCTCACAAGTGCTTCTTCTACAAGCAAGGAGGAGAGAATAAAGAACCTGGGTGCTGTTGATGTGGGAAAATAATGACATTTGCTTGAGAAGCACTTGGCATTTGATAATGGAAACTACCTTCCATCATCAGTGCCTTCTCTGGAAGAACTATTGGTATGACAAATCTATAGCAGAACACTAACAAGTTTTTTAAATGCATCATAAATGCTGTAAAGTTATCACTTTAAAAAGATTGGATCATTATTCCTATTTTGTACTAATAATATATTTCTTTTATTTTCAAGTCACTAAAACAGAGGGAAGCAATCCTGAAACTTATTTTGAAAAATGAAAATGTAAGTTGGTCATTTTTTTTGTACTATAAAGTAAATTATTTTGTAATCCTACAACAGTGTCTCATGGTTCTAGACAAATAGTTTCTGCAAGCTCTTACATCATGGAGGTTTTACTTCTCTGTAATTACTCAGTTAAGATAAAATTCTGGCTCGTGTAGCTGTTTTTTGTAGCTGTTTTTTCCAAACCTGGATTGTAACAACATTTTGCCAAATAGTAATATATCTTTAGAAATCTTATTACCTATTGGTAAAATGTTAATTTATTCCAATTTATTGTGCATCCATAATATTTACCATGTTGTTGGTTCCTATAGCAGTAGAGATCTTTCATATTATCCACATATTGTAGCAACTTTGGTTCAGTTTCTGCCATCTGCTTACCATGAATTTATGTATGTATTTACTCATTTATATAGTTGTCCACTCAACAAGACATGAAAAACAATACAGGTAGTTCCCAACTTATGACTCTTCATTTAATGATGGCTCAAAGTTGCAACAGCTTTGGAAAAAGAAACTTGAGACTTGGATTCACCATGATGGCCATTGTACCAAGCGCCCGCCCCCCCAGTCACAATATGGGTGCTTGGCAATTGCTAGCCTTTACAACCAGTTGCATTGTCCTGCAAGTCACATGATCACAAATGCTCCTGTGCTCAACAATTGTAAAGGTGAGCTTGTTGCCAAGTGCCCAAAATATGGTCATGTGACTGGAGAGGTTGTACAGCCATTGGAACTCTGGAACTGAGTTGCAAGTAGCTTTTGGAGGGGAGTTCATTGTATCTTTGAACAATTGCTAAGCGAACAATTGTTAAGCAAGGACTGCATGTAGAATCTCTTGTAAATGAAAACGACTTGCAGAACAATTTTGCAAAATATCTAATTTATCTGCAGTTAGAACATAAAAATTTATCAGAGCCATTTGACTATCGCTCCTAATAATTGTCAAAATCATAAGGTGCCCATCAGTAACCAAGACGTCATGTTCAGGTATAATATATGGAGATTTCCTAATTAATATAGCCATTCTGGTCATTTTTGAATTTCCATAAATAAGAATCTGATAAACTAAAGTCCTTAATAAGTAATTTTTGTTTTAACATAATCAAGCATGACAAATTCTTTGATTCTTTCAGTTGGAGCTATTCCTTACTGTTTATGAGTTAATTCTGTGGCCCTTGCATGTGCTGTTTTTTTCTTTGCTGACAGGTAGACAGACGTGTGGATCTCCTTGAAGTCGCCAAAGAAACGGATGGGTTTTCAGGAAGTGACTTGAAAGAAACGTGCCGCGATGCTGCGCTGCTTTGTGTCAGGGAATATGTAAATACTGCATATGAAGACAGGTATTTCTCTTTAATGCTCCAAAAGACTAGCTATCTAGGAACCAATTTTGCTATTTGTTTTTTTTTTTTCTGGAATGGATTCTTATAGCCTAAAGATTGGGTGACCTGTTTACAAGAATCGGGAGGGGATTCCTTCCTGTTTTTTTACTTTATGTAGCAAGATGGATGTGCTCTTAATTCATGACTAATATGTATGTCTTCTTGCATCTGGAAAAGTGAGAATTACATTAATGCCACATAGGATATTGCAGAGAATTTTAAATGTGCGAGGATCCCGTTTAAATTATTGTGAAACACCTCAAAACAATTCTGAAATGGTCAAAATGCTTCCAAAAATAATTGTTTTGAACGCGGGAACCACTGTTTCAGACTCAACATTTGGAATGATTTGGTTGGACTTTGAAGCAGGTCTCATACCTCTAGATCAGGAGTGTCAAACTCGATTTCATTGAGGGCCGCATCAGGGTTGTGTTTGACCTCAGGGGGGTCAGGGTGAACGTGGCCACCTCGACATCACTCATGTTGGGGGCTCCTGTGCTGGCCTGAGTGCTCTGCCAACGAAAACAGGCCCCTGAGCTGTGTTTTTAGGTGCAATGGCCTCCTGCAACCCTCTTCCAGCAAAAACAGTGCTCAGGAGGGCCGCACATTGGCCTCCCGAGCTGCGTTTTCACTGGCAGAGGCACCACGGGCCAGTCCTTCACTGTTTCCAGAGCAGCCCCATGGGCCAGATCTAAGTGCCCCATGGACCAGATTTAAGCGCCCCATGGGCCGGATCCAGCCTATGGCCTTGAGTGTGACATCCCTGCTCTAGATTCTTCCCAAATAGTGCATAATACATAGTATACTCTGTCTCTTTTATTTTATTAATTGCACTTTTTTACTTTTTCCTGGTTTTTTTTTCCTTCCAGCAACGACGATGATGAAATTCGCCCAGTGCAACAAAGAGATTTGCATCGAGCCGTCGAAAAGATGAGGAAATCAAAGGATGCAACAAATCAAAATGTTCTGATGCATGTTAGTTTAGATTAAGGTTACCCATCGCTTCTTTTGGTGACTGGTAATTTAAATAGTAGAAGTCAATTGAAAAAAAAAACGCATCCTTTTAACGATTGTTTCTGGAATTGTTTTTATATGCTGATACCTAAGTTATTGAAACCTAGTAATTTTGCAAAGTTGGATTGGGTCCATGTGACAGACAGATCATGACAGAGTGGGATATAGTCTTGCTTAAACCAATATCCTTGTTGCAGCCTTAAAAATGTGTGGGTAGGTTTTCACATGGCACATGGTTGCTCTGAGAGGGAGAGCAGAGCCTGTGTATATATGTATGAGACAATGTGTGTGTAAATATGATATGTATGTGTATCCACAGGTTTTTATATAGCAACATAATATGTAGAAAACTTGAATATGAAATCTGTTCATTCTTTTTCATTTTACTTACTATCTGGATCAAGCTAGATCACGGGGTTAAAATAATAACTGCACAGTTCCCTAATGCACAGTCAGAAATTTTGCTTTTTTGGGGGAGTCGGTGTATGTGTGTGTATCTGTAATGTAGGAAAATTCTCATTTTTCCTTTACATCACAACTGACAGTATGCGCAAGTGCCAATGATCTGAACATGAAACATGCGCAAGTCTCATGAATGTTTTCATCTTGTATGATCCTACAAATTGTATTCTTTTAAATACCTTTTTGTATAATTGAAGCTTACCATTGTAGGCAGAACACTGGAAACTACAGGTTGTTAATATTTTCTTCTATTTCTGAATTGTGAATAATGTCCTTTATTTAATTAACTGGACATTAATGCTGCCAGTGCTAAATTTCCTACTTTGCTGCTCTAAACATTCTAACAGCTCTAAGGGCAAATCACAAAAATTATAGCATCAAGGACAGTGGCTTTCAATTTTAGTTAAATTTCTTTCTATAAGACAAGGATCTTGCAGAGAGTAGAAAATAATCATATTTGATATTCATTTAGAAATAATATGAAAGATTGGAATAATGAGATTTATTTTCTTAAATTCATTTACTGTTATGTCTCTCTCCCCTCCTCACCCCCCCCAAAAAAACCCAGATTTTGTCAAATGGAATAATTCTTTTAAAAATGCACCCAAGTTAGCCCATCTTATAATTTTAGTCCCATTTAAGTGGCTATTCAGAATATTTGGGATTAAGAATTGAGCGGGTAAATGTATATGTGATGATCAAATGCTTTTGCATTATAGACATCAAATCAAAATGGCGGGGTATCATTCCCCCATTTAATTTTCCTTTGATTGCTAAATCAGTCCTATCCAATCCCCTTGTACAAATCAGAGGTATGTACATATCTGAGGTATGTATCTGAAAAGAAAAATACTTGAAAAATATCTATGCTTCTGAACACGCTGCTCTGATTTTCAGCCATACATATAAATACAGCTTGAGATATCAGTAAATTGACCTTTTAAAGTCATTTACACAAATCTCTTTTGCAATATTAAAGCTTAGGATAAATTCCTTAGGTAGATTTTGGTAAAGTACTTGATTTAATTCTTCAGTGAAGCCTTTCATTTTAATGAGCTTTATTGTATTCTGATAATAATTCTTTGTTCCTGTCTCAAATTTTATTCTACTCAATTTCAGCCATACCTCAAAGTATAAAATTAACTTTATCTGACCATTTCATAAAACTGCTGTATCTTTCCAGCGTTTTCTATGGCCTGTAAATAAAGGTCACACAGTGAATCTCTGTTGTACCTCATGTTCTAAACATGAATGGCAATGAATAATATTTTGCCACAACAGCAAAGCTAGACGTTAGCTCTTGTGACCAAATGTATTCATTTTAAGATGTATCATTTCACTTCATAATTTTCATAAACTTAGAATAATCCCATTTTATAGCAGCATAAACCATACTTCATTTCTCTCTTTCCAGGTGAAACAGTTTTATCTTTTTTTTCTATTCCTTGTAAGTGTTTTGGTTTATTTGCAAGAGGGAAAATTAAACGGCACTGATTCCAGGTTTGTTTAAGGACAATGATTAGGATCCAAAGATTATAGCAGCTCAGGAAATTTCAGCAAATGCTCTTTACACATGAGGTCTCTCAAGACTTTTTAAAACTTTGGTCAATACTTCTGATGTCCTTTGTCACTGTATTTAAAACATGACTTAAAATCTCAAGCCTGTTTGCCTTCTGACCCCATCATTCCAGCAGTAAGTATTAATTTAGTAGGCATAATTTAAACAAAGGAAGTAAGAAGCACCTGAAAACGTTGAAGGAATTTCCCCTCAACTTGTTTAAGAGGTAATAAATGTGAACAAACTTTAATTTCTAGAACTATTTAAGTATTTATTCCACCAGACATATTGCTATATTAGTAGTAAGATATAGATTTTTTATCATCCTCCTTGGTCACTATCCCTGGGACATAGCTGTATAGTTTTATAATAAAATATTTATTTGCATTTATAGACTAAAGAGCAGTCTTTCTAATATTCAGAGGTACTAATTGTCAAGAATGGAAATTATCTTTCCATTTTTGATAGTTATGGTCTTATTGTGCTGATAGAAACTTCCCATTGAAAGTTCATTGTAACTTCCTTCAAAGGAACAATTTCATTTATGATTTCCAGAGAAATAACTTCGTTAGTCTGTAGCACCAAAAATAGCAGTCTTTTGACATCTTCCATGGCATAAATTTGCATATTCAACAGCCCAATGTTTGCCTTATAAAATTATTTGACTTCCAGATAAAAATATTAGTATATTATTTTTGGGGGAAATAGCGACTTGTTTATAAGGTCATCTGACTTAAGAAAATTTATGGAAAGTTTGTTTCCTCCTTTGCTGCCCCTACAAAACTACTCCAAGAGTTGAGGGATGTTTCCCAAGTAAGATTGAATGGATGCAAACGGTTTTTGGAAGAATTGTACCAAATAAAACAGAAGCTTCCCAGTTTTGACTTCTTACTTTCTTGTTTTAAGAGCCATTATTTCAGCAGAACGCCTTACTTTATAATGGAGCCACGGTGACACCATTGTGGTACTATGTAATTATTGTATTTTTAGCTCTTCCAACATTCAGATAAGCAGTTACTGAACATTGATTCTTTGGGCAATCAAGATGGTTCTTGAATGGTTACAAACAATTCATAACGTGTTTACAGTTGAGATTGTTGCTCTTCTTGTGCGCTATTCTAAAATTAAATTCCAGTCCCATCATTGGCTTGACTAGCACTCGTTTTCATCTTGTGAAAGAAGAGTTGCCTAACTTTTTCCTCCTTCCATCTTGCAGTTGACATGCTACGTTAGAGCTCCATGTGAAGGCCCAATGCCTGCAACTAGTTTGAAAGGTGGAGATAATAGATCTGCTATTATTAATATCCATGATCCCTCTGGGCGCTCCTGTTTCTTGTTACAGTGTGTGATTTTGGAGTGGGACTGGGCTGTTCACTGTTCTGTCATGGACACCATGTCTGTAGTTGTGGTCAGTACAGCGCTATGATTCTGTCAGGTTATGTGTCACCCTATTTTACTCATGTGAGTAAAATAGTCCAACAAGAGTTTTAAGACCCCGAAATCCAAGCCACAAGCTTTGTCATTAGGTATGTTTGTGCTTTATTATTGTCATTACCAGCATGTGGGGCCTCCACTGACATAAAAGAGCACAACTATTTGGTAAAATAATAATGGGCATAGGAATATTTAAGGGTTCCTTTCTTACCCATCGACAAAACTGAGCTTGATGAATTAGAGAATGAAGCAATAAATGTGACATGATCATGGCAAATCATTTAAAATTGTGTTGTTTTTTTAATATCTGTTTTTTCACATGGTTTTAAGGATCAAGTATATATATGTATTCTCACTGCAGTGGCTAAATGTAAATGAATTAAAAAAAAAAGACTAGCCATCCTATTTGATTCAGTTTCGGTGTTCATTTATTTTCTGAGAAGACACTTTGTTGGAGGCCTCGACTTACAGGGAATCCTCGACTTACAACCACAATTGAGCCCAACATTTCTGTTGCTAAGTGAGACATTTGTTTAGTGAGTTTTTCCACATTTTACAACATTTTTTCCACAGTTAAGTGATTCAGTGCAGTTTGTAAGTTAGTAACCCGGTTGTTAAGTGAATCTGACTTCTCCCACTGACTGTCAGAAGGTCGCGACAGGTGATCACATGACCCCAGGACACTGCAACAATCATAAGTATTAATCAGTTGACAAGCATCTGAATTTTGATCACATGATGGGGATGCCACAACATGAGAAAAATGGATATTAGTCTCATTTTTCAGTGCCACTGTAACTTTGAACGCTCACTAAACAGACTGTTGTAAGTCGAGGACTACCCGTGTGAGGTTTTTTGTTCTTGTATTGGTCTCTGCAACAGGCTTTGAGGTGCCAGATTGCAACTGCAGTCATTTCTCACTTTAGCCATGCTGGCTAAGACTAGAGTTAGTTTAATTCAAGATTATGAGAGCTAACTTGACATTTTTCCCTATCTTGGTATCTTCTAGACTTCAACACCCACAATAACTGGTATTATTAGACATTCACTCCGTCCCTTTCCTAATGACTAGTTGGATAATCCCCTGCAGTTTTGAAAGTGATTTGCCATTACAAAACTAGGGCTGTGACTGGCTGGTCCGAGGTCCCCCCCTAGCTGGCCTTGTCCCTCAGGTAGGTCAAGAGTTTATGGACGTCTGGTTTCTAACCCAGTGCCTTTAACCACTAAATCAAACTGGCTGTCAAGGACAGGTAGTCATCGCTTTAACGACCACAATTGAGCCCAAAATTTATGTTGCTAAGCAAGTGAGTTTTGCTCTATTTTACGATCTTTCTTGTTGCAGCTGTTAAGCAAATCATTGCAGTGGTTAAGTTATTAACACCGTTCATTGTTAAGTCAATCTGACTTCCCCATTGACTTTGTCAGGAGGTCACAAAAGCAGATCACGTGACCCTGAGACACTGCAACCGCCATAAATATGAAATCGTTGCCAAGCAGCCGAATTTTGATCACGTGATCATGGGAATGCTGCAACGTTTGTAAGCATGAAAAATGGTCATGTCACTTTTTTCAGAGCTGTTGTAGCTTTGTCCCTAAGTGAATGTTGCAAGTAGACTACCTGTACATATTTACTCAATTTGTAAGGAATCACTAATTTCCTCCTTTTCTAGCAAGAGCATCCGAGTCTTTTTTGCGCTCTATGCAAAGTGACTGTTCATTTACCTGACAGACATACCAGCAGCATATTTTGGATAAAACTTTACTAAATGTATGCAGAACTCTTGCAGACTTTCTTTAGCATCATGGCTCTTGATGCAATTTGAGGACATTAAGATGAACGAGCAGATGTCAGTTTTGGACGTTTTACCACATGCAGACAAGTAAAAGGCAGAAAAACATTGAAACAGTGAAATATTTATTGTCATCAAAATGAATTTTAGTAATAGAAGGCCAAAAGATATTTTTGTCAAGAGATGCAACAGTTAAGGCATACATGTCGGTTTCGGATCTGTAATAAATATGCTATAAAATATAGGATGTATTTTTGTAGAAAGAGGTAAAGGCACATTACAACATATTTATTTGGACTCTATAGTTCTATAAGGTTAAAAACCTGGAAAAATATTGGCACTATAAACATTTAGATTACTATGGCAAGACAATGTCTACCAACCTTTAAGCTCCCTTCCAAAGCTCTTGGTTATAAAAGGCCTTGTGGCCATTATAGATTAGCCAGCAATGCTGGAACCTTCTACCTACTATACTGGCTCCCTTGTCTTCTGTTCAATGCAATTTGCAAGGTGGCTATTGCTTACCTACTGCATTCAACTGATTGGGGAGGGGTGGGGAAGAAACCCGTTTTATTCTCTTGGTCCCAAAGATTCAAAAAGCATTAAATGCTATAGCAATGTTTTAAAAAGCATTTTCAAATATTTGCATTTAGACTACAAAAATGACTTGGTTGCATAATTGCTACATAAAAATGAGTAAAGCAACTTGCCTATTTCTGGACAATAGTGAAAAATCCAAATCGTAAAAGAGAAAGGAAACTTAGCATACCTGTAGCTAATATAAATGCCCAAATTATGACCACAATTCATTTTAGGCTCTATAATCCATGATCTGAATCAATTTTTCATCTTGTGAGAGTCACAATAGGAAGAAATTCTAACAATTAGAAATAGTTATACCCAAAAGGAGGAAGGATGGATGGATGGACGGACAGGCAGATAAGTTTCAGAGCGTTTGTGGATTTCTAATTAACATATTTTAAATTCCATCATTTTTATACTTTCCAGTTCTGCAGTTAATGTTTGGCCTGATGTTATACTGATTCCAAATTTTATAGCGCCTTGAATTGCGTTTTCAAATAAAGTTGTATTTTATAAAACTTACAAAAATAAATAATACACTGAAGACATTTAATGCAACAATTCCCCAGTTGTGAAAATACAGGTAGCAGCTGGACTTGCCTGATATTTTATACAGAGCAGAGGGCAGCTGTTTTATTCTAAATTTTCAATAACTGTTGATTTTGGACATGGATTTCAGAGCCAAACTTCTGTTTAATCATAGCAACAGCTAACTGTATCCAGTGGTAGAACACCACCAAGCATTATGCTCAAAAGCAAGGCTATCTCAGGGTGATGGGAAAATAATAACGTATGTAAAGTTGAGACAGACCGTATCTTCTCGGTGATTTTCATGATGGGGCTATTATGATTTGTACAGTGTTTCACTCTCCTTGCCACTGAATAGCGCACGAAGTATTGCAGCACAATAGCAAAAGGAGCTATTTTTTTTTTTTTAAAAGCAATAAAATATCAGAAGGATGTACTGTGTTAAAAATGCATTTAGCATTCATGTCTGAAGTATTAAGATGCAAAAGGAATGTATCAGTTAATCCTGAGTCAACCAATTATATGCAGAAAAAAATTACAACTAAAACATGTTTTCTACCCTTACAAGCAGATTCTGGAACCCCGAGCACCATAATTTGGGATTCATCAACCATGATAATGTATGTTTATTATTTGTTCCTTAGCAAGAAGAATTAAAAACACAGGAATCGTGATGATTCAATATATAAAATGCAAAAAGCTTTCCTATGGAAAAGGGTTGTGTCCTGCACATGCATTTACCTTTCCCTTAAGTATTTACTCGAAATTCAAGTTCCCTTAGTGTGCCCCTGGATTTCCACCCCCCCCTAGTTTTAAACACCTCTTTTAGATGATGATAAGACTGGCTGTTACAAAAATACTAATCTCAGCCATTGTGTACATGAATCAGTTCTTTAAACCAGTTTCTCTTTAAGATCTGCTCATCTAAGAGAATTCAGAATTTATCACTGAATAAATTGAGTCACTAAAAAAGGGGTAGGACAGCATTGTAGCTGTCATAGCTTTTTTGACACCCATTTCTACCGACATCCTAGAAGGTGGTTAGGAATGAATCCATGTCTTTCTTTCCTCCAGTCAAAGTCAGCCCTTCTATTGGACAAGCTAAGGCACTTGTGATGGATGCTGACTTGGGTAACTACTAGGGAAAGGAAATGGCCTTGGGAGAGAGATGGAAGAGCAACTACTAAGACAATAGTCAAATAAAAGAAGTGGGTAGAAAAGTTTCAGGCAAGACCTCTCTAGTTCTCCCAATGATAAAGAGAGAGAGCGAAGAAATATATTCAGACTTGTAAGATTCTATTACTATATCTTTACAATAAAAGTAGTATTGGCCTACATGACTTTGGTTTCATAGACTGGTCTACACCTTGAAGCAATGAGCGCAGCTGTGAAAGGGCATTCATTTAGACTATAATGATGTTATTAGCACTCAGTTGAGGTGGAAATGCTTGTAGATGTCCTTCAGGAAAGAATTTGGCCAAGGCTATAAAGAAACTCAATATCAAGGGTGAGAAAGGTGCATTTTTTGGCCCAAGTTGACCAAAAGTCTATTTGTAAATAATTTTTCAGAATCGGCACACCTTTGTGACCTGTTTCCAAGAGAAAACTGCCATGGAATTCTCGTTGGGAAATGCTGATTATACCATCTTCATTATCGTCATCTAAAAAAATGGCATACCATGAAATCCTCCCTCTTCACCTCAACAGTACATGAAAGGTTTTGGTGGAGGGCAACCCCCACCCCCCTACAATGCAAAAGTACTAATTTATTCCCTGCTTCTTTCTAGGGGTTCAATTTATAGCATTAAGAATCACATGCTCTAATGTGATAATTTGCATAGTTTCAATAATATTTTTTGGCAAAGGCTTTGAGAGCTGGATCCCTATGGCTTTGAACTCATTATTTTGATCTTATTTTTTGATGCGTGCAGTAAAAACTTGTTTTATGGCATTCCTTTGAAAATAAGAAGAAATTGCCTATTTAAGCTCTAACCATTGTATGGCCCAGAAAGAAAATGCCCAGCAACCAAAAGATTCCAGACTAGATGAAGCATCATAGCATATTCATCAATTAGCAGAGCTCATAATTAAAATAAAAGCACTTTGACAGAGACAGCATAATTAATTATTTTTTCCCATCGATGTGTAGTATTCGGTCAACACCTTCCATGCTTTCGGTGCCATGAACCCATCGGGGGGATTGTCACCTTCACGAGCCAACTTTCTCATGCGTGTGCCAGAAATGAAGTCAAATTCATTGTGCCTGGTGAAGGACAAATGGGAAACATGAAAGAGGGCAAGCATATTGCAATAACAAAAACAGTACCCCAAAGGCTGCATTTTCCCAATCTTTGTGCACTTTCTGTACATTCAAATTGATCTGACATGGATGCTATTGTTTACATATTACTGAAGAGTAATCATTCACACATACAAATAGCAATTCAGGTTGCTGCATTGTCTGAACAGCTCATGACATTTCATTGCTCTGTGACAATCATCCCAGAATTCAAATTTTCAAAGACTATTCAGAAGCAAATGTCTTTGGAGGTTCTCAACCATTCAGGTTATGGCTGTCCCAAATGTGTTTTATCACAAAAAGCAACTGGACTTTTTGGTGTTTTCTTTGAAAACGTTTCGCT
>JANHFL010002259.1:25707-39647 GCA_032468155.1 Oxyrhabdium leporinum
GGTGGGTTCCTACGGTGCTTTCTTCTTTTTTCCGTGTACTTATTTGTCAAACATACAGAGCCGGCTCTGTCTCACAAAACAAGCGACTCCAGTGACAGAGAGGATCTAGAAGGTGATAAGGAGAACCTCAAGAGATAAAACCATCAGGCCCTTCCAGAGGTTGGTTAGGTGGCTGAAGCAATCTTCTTTGGGCATCTGTATGGAGAAGTCAGCTCTTGTCAGCACCCATCTTGAAAGGGAACACTGAGTGGAGCTGGGCTGAAAGAAACTTGGAAGATCTAACAGAAGAGAAAATGGACATTGACCATATAGCACTTCGACTTATATTCCGCTTCACAGTGCTTTACAGGCCTCTCTCAATCGGTTTAGAGAGTCAACCTATTGACCCCAACGAGCCGGATCCTCGTTTTACTGACCTCAGAAGGATGAAAGGCCGAGTCAACCTTGAGCCGGTTGGGATCAAACTCCTGGCAGTGGGCAGTGTTAACTTGCAATATTGCATTCTAACCACCGCACCACCGAGGTAGTTAACCTATTTAACAGCATCTTAAGAGACATATTGCCATTGTTTGCTCTAGTCTAGGGCAAAATTCTCCAAACTCTGCAATTTTTAAGACTTTAACTCCCAGGATTACTCAGCCCTAGCCTTGCTGGCTGGGGGATTCTGGGAGTTGAAGTCCCCAAGTCTTTAAAGTCCCCAAGTTTGGAGAGGTCTGGTCTAGGGCATTACAAAAATTGGACTTTAAACGCAGCAATGCAGATTTAAAGTAAATAATGGGAAAGATTGTGTAAAAGGCTGTGAAAAATCGAGATTGTGATCTTGATATGCTGCTACGTCTTTCTCAAATGGATCAAAGGCAAAACCCCAAATTTATTTCCTGCAATTTAATTTACCTAGGATGAAGTTTGGATGATCTTCCACCCAATAGCAAGGTATATGTTGGGGGTAAGGATGGAATTAAAGCCACGCTCTCCGGAGCTCCAGCATACATTAGGACGCATATATTCTTGTTTTTTTTACCCCCACCAGAAAGGACCATATCAAATGCATAAAATAAACGGGGCTCCGAGACTTTAAAACAAACTTTTCTCTCTATTCAAAAGGATCCTGAACTGTGATCCAGCCAGCTGTTACAAATGAATGGGTTCCCATTTTATTTTTGGCTGAACCCCTTCAGACTCATGACCCGTTTGCACAACTGACACAAAGCGGATCAAGGGAACTAACCACATTCAAGGACACAATGGTCATGGCAGAGGCAGACATGTGGTGGACGTTTGGTACATTCTGGTGAAAAGGACCCAAAACGGGGTGGGGTGGGGAGAAAGGAACTGGATCACAGCATCATCTCTTCATTCTTGTTGACCAATTAGGAGCCTGGCTTTGGATGGGTTTGTGCCTGAAGGTATCACCAAGGCCTTTTGTTTCTGAGTGGGGGGGAAATATATCTATATATATCTATATATATCTTGAGCTTCAGCACCACCTAGTGACTTAAAATAAAGCAGGAAAATGAAATCTGGCTGCTGAATGGAGAGGTTCGGCTTAGGGCTGAGTAGCAGACAAGTTACCTGAAATGTTGTGTGTATCCCTACAGCTGCTAAACGTCAATTGAGAAACAAGGAGGAATGGGGGAGAGAAAAATGAATTCAAATCCACAAGTTTATCGTTAAAAGAGGTTTGCAGATTGCTGTATGGATTGCAACTCTACTGCAATCAATGCGTTTATCTGCTACTTGCTGTCAAAAGCGAGCTGCAAGCTCCTGTGTCTTTAAATCTGCATTAGATAGTCCTCTACTTATTGCCCTGTGTTAGGGGCTGTCCATGGTTATGACGATACCGGGGAAAGTGACTCACAACCAGCCCTCGCACTTATAACCTTTCCCCACAATCACACGATCAAAATTCAGGGGCGCAGCAACTGTATTTATGACCATGGCTGTGTCCCAGCATCACATGATCCTTTGTCGACCTTCTGACAAGCAAAGGCAGTGGGGAAGCCACTTAACAACCCGGTTACTAACTTATTAAGCAGTTCACTTAACAACGGAGGCGAGAAAGGTCGGTCAAGGGGGCAAACCGCACTTAACAAATGTCTCGGCATTTGGGCTCAGCTGGGAGTGTAAGTCGAGGGCTACCTGTACAAAGGCTGGGGGGACCATCATCATCATCGTCTTTTAATGACCCCATAATCCCTTGCGGGGTGGAGTCTGGGCATCTGAATGGAGCTAGCAGAGTGTTTTAATGGCCGGATGCCCTTCCTGTCGCCAATGTGGAGTTTTGTTCAGCAGATATATTCTCAGTGTGCCCAGAGAGAGAAATATGTGCTTCTATCTAGGATCAAACTCACAGCCTCCTGATTCTGAGGCAAGAGCTCCACCTCTAGGCCACCGCACCACTATTGACTAATGTTACTTTGTAATCAACCATGTCATCCAATTCTTTTTCATACCGTTTTTACCAAGCTGGATACTCCTCGTTTTATACAGGTGCATTTTGTTTCAGTTTCCTAAATGTGTGACTTTGCATTTGTCTCTGTAAAATTTAATTGTTATCTTCTGCCTACTGCTCTAACCTATGAAAATGATTTTGAATGTCATTTCTGTCTTCTAGTTATCCCCACCTAACTTTATGTCATCTGCAAATTTGATAACATTCTCTTTTGGTTCATCAACCATTCCTTAATAAAAAAAATAAAAATTGATTATCACAAATTGTGAGAGTGAACCTTCTGCATCACATCTCCTGTTTGAAAAAGAGTCATCAATGAGGGCTTTTGAGTCCATTTAATTGTTATGTTAACCAGCCCGGTCTTAACTAGCTGGCTAATTATATACTTTTCAAATGCTTTGTTGAAATTATATCTGGGGCGTCCCCACATCCGGTTCTGTTGAAATACCCTTTTTTGAAGTCCAAATTATACGTTCAGCTTCAGTTTTGCTTGTAATCAAGAACTTTGCCATTACATGAATGCTATTTAAAAGGGGGGGGGGGAGTGCATACATTGCATTTTAAGTTCTCCGTTCATGAAATAGAATCAACTAACAAATTAGAAATGAAGCTTGTTTAGCCATTGAGTTTGATTTCAAAGTTATTGGATGCTGTGACAATTCTCACTATTCTAACTTTCTGTGAAATAGTTCTGATTGTCCTGAGCATGGGTTGGATCCAAAGATATGCAAGTATGCAAATATGCTTTTACCTCAGGGTTAGCTTAGGGTTACATGTGACATGTGACAAAGCAAGTGGTAAAAATTAAAGCTCATCATTGTGGGCAAAATAATTTCTCATTTATGTTGTGCCCATGGAGGCATGCACATTTCCATATGAAAAAAAAAACATGCTCTAAAATAACTGGAATGGAAAAAAAATACAGGTAGTCAAGGACTACCTGTAGTCAGATAGTTTACTTAGTGACCGTTCAAAGTTACAATGACACTGAAAAAAAAACATGACTGTTTTTCACAGATGTTTGACAAGTGACTCATCTTTTTGATGGTTGCAGTGTCCCCGGGTCATGTGATCACCTTTTGCAATCTTCTGGTAAGCAAAGTCAATGGGGAAGCCAGATTCACTTAACAACTAACTTAACAACTGCAGTGATTCACGTGAGAATTATGGAAAGAAAGGTCATAAAATGGGGCAAAATTCACTTAAAAAATGTGTCAGCAACATAAATGTTGGGCTCAATTGTGATCGTATGTTGAGGACGTTCAAATTTTTCTCGTAGCTTTTCAATTTCAGCTTCAGACAGGAGCTGGAAATGTGAAACCAGAGCTCTCTGGTGCCACTAGATGGCATCCATTGAGCACTATCCACCAATTCATTTTTTTTTAAAAAGACCACTTCCATAGGATCATGTGAGACTTTGGTCTTCTCTCATGATGTCTTGAAGTATCCTGATCTTACTACATGTGGAATTGCTTTTTAAAATAGGGAAGACCTCCACACGGTTACATTCAACGGTGCACAGTGTCTGAAAATATTGCTCTATACAGGCCAGTGCAAAAGAAAAAAAAATGTTGTGAGCTTTGAAATGTAAATCGGGACTTCTAAAAGTAGTTAACTGCAAGCATTTGCCACTGGGAAGCTTTACATTCTAACAGAATGCAAATGTTAATTCAGATACAGCTTGGATGCTTTGTAAAGCGGGCTTGCTCTGCACATGTGCAAGGAATATTAAAATAGTTTCACCCAGAACAAAGAACCATAAATGGAAAAATGTGCCTGGATCATGGCTTAGTTTTTTTTTTGTTTCTAAAGAGTAACGGAAAAATTCCATGAACAGAAGTGACTTTCTGGCTTCATGATGGACACCTTTGAATCCAAGCCACAACAGAGACTCTGTGGCCCTTAAGTTAAATTTCATATCTACCAAATCTACAAATCATACTATATCCATGCACAATCAAAAACTTTTCAGAAGTGGTTATATTTATACTATGATTCAACCAGATGTACTTTTCTTTAACTCTTCCAACGTCATGCTCTTATGTTTTTTTACAAACAAATTTTGGAGAGAAATTCACAAGGACTGTGTTGTTGTATATTCATTTCCATAAAATCAGGTTTTAAAAGATTAATATATTTGTAATTGATAATTTACTAAGTCATCTTACTGATGTCAGATGTGATATACAGAGTCTTCCAAATGTGTAACCCTCAACCCTAGTACATTCTTCTGAGTCAGCTATGGAAACTTTTTGAGACTTCCCATTCTTGCTATCTCTCTAGGAACCTTCTCCTAATAACTAAACTTCTACTCCCCTAGACTATCACAATGGGGAAGACTGTGTTAGGATGTAAATTTCTAGAAAGAAGATGGTGATGATCACAAGATAATAGACTTCAGGCTATGACTGGTAAGCCGCCTTGGGTCAGTGTTTGATAAGTTGTGTATACCCAATCTATTGAAGAAGGCAAGAAGCAGGAGAAGAGAAAGAGAATGCAAATGAAGAGTTGCCCTTTCCAAGTCAATTAAAATGTTGGAAAAGCACAGTGTAACTGGTTGGATCATGAATATAATTTATTATGATTCTGGACTTCTACATCAAAATTTCATTTCAGCAAATCTGTCAATTAATCTTTTAGAATTATTTTCATAGCATAGCAAAAACAACTGAATACATACCAAGCTGTAATATATCAATTTTACCCACTCCTGGCAAAATATAAAGATAATTAACAACCATATTTTATTTGCTTTCCTTCTCAATCACAAAGAGCTTCCAAAATATCAAGATGACACTTAAACTCTAAACATGGTTTTCATGATTGCATGATGAGGACCAATCTACAAAGATGGATCCAAAGGTAGATGGGTCCATGTGTAGATGCAAGTAGCCAACATATCAATGTTGTATCATGCATGTGACCAATTGAAGCAGTCCTTTGATGAAGATGAGAATATGGACTGCAAGGAGCTACATTTGAGTGAAGACTCTGGGATTTTCCATTTGATTTCCATAAGGACCATTCTAAGATAAGTAAAGTTGAAACATTATGCATCTTCCCAGCTTAGTAAAACTGGATCTTACCTACATCCTAGCAAACTAGGATGTAGTCAAGATCTTACTTAAAGTAGATGCCAATTTCCACAGAATTAAAGGTGGTATAAATAAGGTGGTCCTTATATGATATTTGCATATCATTCATTTTCACCTATGGTAAACAAGAGAAACATGATAGTGGGAAACAAAGCTCCAGCAATGTTCTTGTTCAGTAAAATATTTCACATATCTATTAAACTGTTTTCAGTGCTATCTTTAAAACTCTTTTTATTGCTTTATTAGTTTCTGACAGCTGTTGATTATGCATACTAAGCTGTCTAAGATCATTCAAGGAGATTCACAAAAAAGGAGCAATTTGAATCTAGATAGCCCTGCAGCCAATAAAATTACTCTGTGGCCTGTAGGACCAGAGTGAATCCAAGATTTATTGACTTGGGCGTGCACATGATTTAGGATTTGACTTGATCTGATCTGGCAATTTATCTATCTATGACCAGCATATTTTTCTAGTTTATTATAATTACTGGCCTCAAAAGAAAAAAAAAGTACTAATTTCATTACACAAGAATTAAAGAATACTCTTAATGAGAATTTGGTTCTTTTCAAATAATTTTTCCAAGAAGAATGCCTAAGGATAATGCATATGAATTAGTATATCATACCATCAAGCAGAGTGCCAAAATGGATAACTTGCAAGTATTCTTTCTCCCGCATAAACCCTTTGAGTGGAGTGGCCCAACCTTCACTTAAGACTTGAACCCACTGTAAATCCAACTGGAAAATAAAGACAGCATAGCATATGACATATGCACATAAAAATAAGGATTTAACAGAATAAAGGAGTTGGAAGGGGCCTTGGAGGTCCTCTTGTCCCTGCTCAGGCAGGGGACCCTATACCATTCTGGACAAATGACTGTCCAATTTCTTCTTTGAAACTCTCCAGTGATGGAGTACCCACAACTTCTGAAGGCAAACCGTTCCACTAGTTTATTGTTCTTACTTGACAGGAGTGCCGTTTTTAGCATTTCAATACAACACTTTGAAAATACTTTTCTCATTAGCTATCAGAGTGCTTCCAATTAGGATCACTTAGATAAAATCAAAAGTATTTATTTCCAAAACGAGCATGGATATAATGTCCCTACCACTTCTGAAAGTTATTCCTTATTCATAGTGTATCGGGGCACTATTAGTTCAGTTGCTGAAATCCTTATTAGGGGCTGGTGAGTTCTAATTCTGCATTAGTCATGAAAGCTACCTGAGTAACCTTGGATCAGTCACTCTCTCTCAGCCCAATCCACCTCACAGGGTTGGTGTTGTGAGGAAAAAAGGAGGAAGAAGACTTATATATGTTTGCCACCTCCAGTAATTTATAAAAATAATAAAGGCATGATATATATAAATATTCATCTCCTTTTAATCTTAGTAACACAGTGAGCATCCTGCTTACAGTAGAAGAATTCTGTCTTTTTGTTTGAGGCAGCTTTTAACAGCCTGACAAAGAACATAGCAAAATTCTGCAAAACCTTGGCATTTTATTTCCAGGAGATCCATAGTGACTTGAAGGCCAGCAGGAGCAAAGAATAGTATTCTCTTAAATATACTGTGTATTATGTATATTTCTCTTAAACACACACACACACACAAAGATACCTTTCACTTTTAAGATGTGCAAAGAGAAAGAAACCTTGTATATTAATTTTCTTCTAAAAATGCCTGTTAGGCTCATATTACATTGCTTTTACACCAAAAACCAGCCCTTAGCTCTTCCTTCCATCATTCACCCCTTTTTAAAATGAAAAAAGGTTTCTTAAAAAATCAAAATTTGAAGCAGAAATCTGCTTCCCACTAGAAAAGCCTCCCAAAAAGGATATTTCCCTTACTCTGCACATCCTTAGTACGTTGAAGATGGCAAATATGGGAAAGTAGTTTGCTTAAATCTGAGAACACATAGGACAAGGTGGTTTTTTTCCTGTTTAGATAGTTAAGTGGAGGGTTTTCCTATATCAGAATCACACTGTTCCTTACTTCTTACCTTGGTAATGTTTATAGATGGCAAAGTACCAGCTTTAACCCAAGTTTGTTCCACTTTATTTTCGGGTACAAACAGCTCAAGCACTTCTTTAATTGCAGTGGAAGGAACAAGACTCTAGTAGAGAAAGAAAAAGGTAAGCGATAAAGTCCCCTTGTGAAACACAGATTGGTTTAGCACAGACCTGGAAAAAATGAAAATGCTTTTTTTTTTTAAAGATTAGGGTTTGTTATTGCAAACCAGCACATGATACCTGCTCTTGCAGAAGCTCCACAATAGTCTGGATGCATTCAGTCACTGAAAAAATGTTGGTTTTCAGCACAAGTTCGGGTATTTCTGGTTTCTCATACTCTGAATCAATTCCAGTGAATCCTAGAAAAGAGTTGGATATTCATTGGTGTAAGACAAGAAGGTTATGTTCAAACCTCAAGTCATAGATCAAACAGGACGACGATAAGAAAAATGGCTTTTCTGTCTTCTGTATCTCCTTTCAAAATCTCATCAGGTACTTCCCAATAATTTTTTTCCCTAGCTAATATGGATTTACAGCTACCTGTTGGAGCCTCCCTTCTCACCTGAACCACAAACTTGCTCAGCTACGTGGCCATTACCCAATCCTATCACTCAAGTCAAATGACATGAGCAATACAAGAATTCACAGAGTTTTGATGCACTAGGACATTTGCAAATAAAGCTTGTATTTAGGATCAGGGTGTAAAAGAAGGGAGATTATGTAGATGAGGGGTATCAAACTCGTGGCGTCATATGACATATTGTGACGTTTTTCCCCTTTGCTAAACTGGGGGTGGGGGTGGCCAGTATGTGACACATTCGGCCCGCGGGCCACGGGTTTGACACCCCTGATGTAGATAGTACATATTGCAGCCAGGATACGATGACCAAACCTTTAATTTCTCCAGCTCGTGCTTTTTTGTATAGGCCTTTCACGTCCCTACTTTCACAGATATTGAGAGGTGCATCCACAAAAACTTCAAAGAAAGGAAGCCCAGCTGTCTCATGAATCTTCCGTGCATTCTCACGGTCCTGTAAAAAGTAACAAACAATCAGTAATGTAGGTATCTTACTATTCTTCTTCCTCTTAAATCTACTGTGTAAAAATGAAGATATCTACACAATACAGAAATATGTAACAAGATGATCAAAGTGTTCTGTTTTTTCTGTTTTTGTCTTTGTCTCTCTCGCACAAATACAGAGTTTTATCCATATTTATTGGCCAAATAGATAAAGGTTGGGTTACAAGGCCTAGAGTCTTCTTTTCACACACAAATTCCAATTCTACTGATGCTTTTTTAAAAAAAATGGCTTGAGCCAGAGAGAAAGAATTAATGAAATGGCATCAAATTCCAAGTAAAAATTTTACTGATTGACTAATGTCAAGCTAAATGAAACAGATGAAGTCCAGGGTTTCGGGAGAGTTTCCTACTGGTAAAAGCTGGATTTGAAGATATTAGAAAGAAGCATGCATAAGGATGTTACATTCCAAAAGAGAAAAAGTTTTACAAGGAGATGGTTCTCTTAAATGTGCATCCCATAACAAATAAAAAGTGTTGTTGTTTTTTTAAAAGGACAAAATAATGAGAGATTTACCTTTGTAAAAGGAGAAATGAAACTAGTAATGCAAACTAAGCCAGCATCTGCAAACAGTTTGGCAACTTCAGCAACACGGCGGATATTTTCTTCTCGGTCATCAGCAGAAAATCCTAGATTCTTGTTGAGACCATGACGAATGTTGTCACCATCAAGAGAATAGCAAGGGATGCCATGAGACACGAGGTATTCCTCAAGGGCAAACCCAATGGTTGTCTTACCAGCACCAGAAAGACCTGTTAATCATAAATATTTTTTTTTAAAAAAACTGTGGTTCACCCATTTTTCCTAAAGTCACAAGTATGCCATAAAATAAAATTTCAAAATATGAAGAATTTATTAATCTTTTTTTATTCTTTGCAGCCAGGTTATCTAATTAATCAAAAACAAACTCAGGAGCATACACACCCCTTTGGTCCTTCAGTTTTATTAAACACTTTTCTAAGATCTCTTTACAGCTTTATATTGAGGTAAAATAAATAAATGACACATACACTAGACCTATTAAAGCTTTCAAAATATTTTATACCTCCTGGAAGGGCAAATGCAAGTCATAGCATTTCATATTTGAAAAGATGTTAAGCATGTCCTTTGCAGAACTGAACAACTAATATTTTTTATCGCATAAATCGCACATAATCCACCTTACGTTAATTTGACAATATATTCCACAGAGTTACCAGGTTATGCATGTATGAACTTTGTATCTTATTATAACGTCTACATCTGGGCAGCTAAAATCTAGACAAAACCATCCAGATCCAGAAAGTTCTTTCGCTACCATCTAGCAGTCATCTGGATTTCTGCAGGTCCATTTGGCAGCCTTATTTTTTGTTTCTAATGCGATAAAAATAATAAGAGCCTTCCCCAAGTATTAATTTCCTGAGCTAGGAGAGAACACAATACCTGTTAGCCATACTGTGCAGCCACGAAATCCACCTTTTGTGCCCAAAACTTGTCCTCTCTTGTTTCTGCTAACATGATGGGCTTGGTACACCACATTGGTAGACCTTTGGAGATTCTGAGTACATAAACAACATTAAAAAAATATTGTTGGTTTAGTAGCAAAATAAAAGTGCACGCTCCAGTATGAAGGTGTTACAAAGCAGCACCCCACAAAAAATACATTATTCAAACCTCACAGAAACATACGCCTGTATGCTAATATGCATATGTGCACCTGCATGTTCCTCATATCTTTGTTTTCAGAAGTGTTTCCCTAAGGAAACTTTTCTTTAGGGTAAAAATTTCACTTGTCCAGAGTTAGTAATAAAGAGACAGAGGATGCCTTGCAGAAAGAAAACATTACACTGAACACTCAGAAGTTCCTATCACAACTTGGCCCATTAGCTTAATGTAGTTTATATTTCCCATGTCTGCAATATCAACAATTGGGGGGGGGGGGATTTAGATAGAAATAAGGACAGTGAACCGGTTGCAGGAATTGGATGAGTTTTCAACACTCTGAAAAAAAGGAATGAAGAAGGTGGGATTGAAATGGTACAAAAAGTTAGTCCTGGCCATCGCCGGCAGGTTTCTCCTGTCGGAGAAATTGGTCAAAATATGTAGCGATGGAAAGCAATATCTTTTTTTTTTAAGCCAAAAGTAGTTGGTGGAGATAGGAAAGTTTTTCATCCTTATTGCAGTGCTCCCCAATCTTTCTGGCTCCATGGACTGGTGGCAGTGGTGGAAGTGGCAGGGGGGCAATTATGGTTTTACACGTGCATAGACCCCGTGGATGCGCAAATGAAGCTTTGCACACTCGTCTGACACATGCGCAGCTCGGTTCCCAACAGGCCATGGACTGGTATCAGTCCACAGATTGGGAGTTGAGGACCCCTGTCCTTATTGTATTTCCACTTTGACTTCAAGCTTTTAAAACACTTGGATAGAACATTAAGATTATTCTTTTTCTTACAGAATAGTAAACCACAGTGGATATAGTTGAACTGACCGATATAATTTTGCACAGGATTATATTATCAAAGACATCATCCTTAGTAAATAATAACATCCAAGACTTAACAACTGTCGAGAACAAATACAAAAATGTCTGGATAGAGGATGTTGCGGAACCTGGAGACATCAGCATAGAAGGAAAAAAAACTGGAGAAAAATCACAAAATACAAAAAGCTGTAAATAGAAATAGAATGACTGTGGCAAAAGAAAGCAAAGGTGAGAGCAATAGTAATTTGAACTTTGCGTGCAATCCCAAAACATCTGGAGCACCATATGAACACCATTGGCATTGACAAAATCACCAACAGTCAATTGCAAAAGGCAGCTTTACTTGGTACAGCTAAAATTTTGCAACAATATCATTAAAACCATCAAACAATTTTTGCCTATTCCAGGTTCTTGGGAAGGACCCAATAGTGTGTAAAAATGTCACATCCAGTCTAAACGTCTCCCTGACTGTGCAACAAACTTAAATAATAATTATTATAAGTGCAGTCTTCATTAACTTTTACAGCTATGCTAGATGGTAGGTCAATATTTTTATTCCCATATTGAAGGGTGCAAAGAGAAAATATGGCTCTTCTAGATGACCTAAGGAGCTTTATCAGTGAAGAGAAAACTGAACAGAGGTTTTCCAACTCTCATGTTCTGGTCCCCAGTACCCCAAATCTTGTTGGTTTGGAACTCAAATCCAGTTCTTATCCTCTTCCAATTGCTCAAACAGTGTGCCTGGGGAGATTGCAGTATTGCTCAAGATAGGAGTGGACTCTGTATGTTATTGGAACCCCTTGGCTTGCAGAAATTCCATCTGAGTCCAGAATCCCTTTTGACCTGTTTTTTCCTCCATTTAGCTGAATCATTCTTAAAGACACAGAACTGCTTAATGACTGCATTTTAAGCACAGTAATTCCATACACCTAATTTATCCCCTCCCCCATGTCTTCAAATCAATCTCCATCAATAATGCCAAGAATCACAACGCTATTTAGGTTTTTTTGTATTTGTATTTGTTTTTCATGGATAGGTTAACATTTTTATGTGGCTTTAGATTTACTAAATATGCCTGAGAGGTCAGATTTGAAACAACATCTACAGCCCAGCCAACTTTATTTCTGAGTAAGAATTTTATAATAGAATTTTAAGTATGAATCTTATTGTGGTTGTACTATAACCTTAAAACAACAACAATAAAAGTCAAGTCTGCTCTACCAGTGGAGAAATGCTTCTGAAAACTGACAGAAGAGAAAAGCATTCAGCAATTTCTAATGAAAACCTAGGTTTATATTTTTTAAAATAATTTTATTAAGCTTATCAAAATATAAAGTACAAATGAAAATGAACGTAGTGGGGAAATAGGGGAGGGAAAAGGGGGGAGAAAGAATGGTAGGGCAAAGAGGAAAAAAGAAAGAAAAGCATTGACTTTTGAGTCTTTTTTAGCATAATAAATAAAAACAAAATTACAGCCTTGACTTTTTACTTTTACATACTTAATATGGATTAGCCATTTCTACAACAACAAACTTATCAGCAAAACCCAATGCCAAAGTTTCATTTCCCCCCCCCATCTCAAGCACAAAATCCAGAAGCGGTTTCCAAGTAGAAACAAAGTTGGATGTGTTCTTTTTTTTATTAGAGCAGTTAATTTAGTCATCTCTGTTAGTTCTGCCACTTTTTCCAGCCATTCATCCATTGTGGGAATTAAAGTATCTTTCCGTTTTTGTGCGTGAAGCATCCTTGTTGCTGTCAACATATATTACAAGGTTCCAGATTTTATTTTTCAAGTTCTTTGTCCATTAAATCTAAGTCTCTGACTGAATTTTTATATTCACTTTAAGAATCTTCTGTATTAAAATATGAGCCTTACCACAATGTTTCTGTGCTAAAACCTAGCTTTATATTATTCCTATAATATAAAGTAAAAGTTGTTATGCAAGCATTAGATTGTGAAATAGCTGGATGCGTATTGTGGCCTTGAGGCTTTTTAATGGCACATCTGTATCCCAGAACAAAATATTTGGATGAAACATGTGTGGGGACTACAAATCTCAGATTTCTCAATTAATATAGCCAAAGGTTAGCTGGGAGTTTTGGGGAATTACAGTCCCAACACATCTGGAGACAATGAGATTGGGAAAACTGCACAGGATGTTCTGTATCAGAGCAGAATATGGAACAAGATGTTCTGTTTGAACTTTCCTCACTTTGTTTTCCCAAATGAGCAGTGGCACATGTTTGAACCAGTGGTGGAATATAAAATTTACCACCACTGGTTCTATGGGCGTGGCCTACCTTATTTCCAGCTCCATTGAGTTCTCCTTCTTGAAATTCACTCAATCAATTCCAACTTCGTGAGATCTTTTTCTTTTGCGAGAAGTTGGGATTGATTGAACTTTTTTTAAGAGAAACTTTAGTTTCCCTGCACACGATGGCGAGAAGGAGAAATGCGATGGAGCTGGAAATAAGGTAGGCAATGAAATGCTTGGGGAATTTGGGGAAAGCGAGGGCATCTGGATGGTGGTGGGTGGGGAAACTCTTCTGCCCACAAAGAGAAGAAGAGAAGCTGCTTCCCTTCCCTGCAAAGAAGGCAGGTAAACCTGGCGGGGCCACGTGCAGGAGTAGGGAAGGAAGACAGCAGGAAAGGCAGGGAAGGCCCTGGGGAAGGCAGGGAAGCATGGCGGGGCTGCGGGCTGTGTGGAGGGAGTAGGGAAGGCGGGTAAGTAGCCTGGCCATGGGGACCTCTGGGAAGGCCGTGGAGAAGGCAGGGAAGCATGGCTGGCCCATGGGGGAGGTAGCTGGGGAGAAGCGAAGGAAGACTCACCAGGCAGAGAT
>JANHFL010002259.1:65228-77483 GCA_032468155.1 Oxyrhabdium leporinum
CCCCCCCCCCCCCGCGCTAATAAGGAAATAGCAGGAAGTATATTAAAAAAGAATGGAATGACTGAAGATGTTTTACTAGGGGAAAAACTCATGTTGTTTTCTGCTTAGCTCCTAAAGGTGGTGGTGAGAGAACATCACAAATCTGGGTTAACTGTCTTCGGTGCCTTTCCAACATTGGCACTTCCAGAAGAAAGGAACTTATGAAGCTTTAGAGATGCTAAAATTGCAGTTCTCACTGGTTGCAGGGAAGGGAATTAATGGAAATTAAGAAATATAAACAAAACTGCCCAACATTTCTTTGTTCTTGCTGGCTGGGGAATTCCACACATCATACAAGTTGCCATGTTTCAAAAATACTATTTTTACAGAGTCAGATTTGTTTTCATTATTGCCTATGGTCCATCAGTTAACCCCACCTCAACACTCAGTTTGCTAGCCTTGAGGCGACCTGAATGCTGCTGCATGGTGGAGCAAGCTCCTGCTGACCTAGAAGTTCAAAAGTGAGTAATCACGAATAGATACCACTTTGGACTTGAAAGGAGTCCCCAAACGGGCGTACTTGGGCAATGATGATATCACTGGCTAATCCTTTCTCTCCAGAAGCGCCTCAGAGCTTCTGACATGAAAGCAACAGCAGCAGCAGCCTTAGAACCTACGTAAATACATATACAAAAGTGCAGGTCCTTTTGTAAATGAAACTGACTTCTGAGTAAATATATAGACTGTGTGACAGAATGCTGAATTCTAAATTCAACCTGAAATGATAATAATTCTCCTCTTACTATTCAAGGGGGCAAGAAGCCTTCCCAAAGATTAAGCAGAACGTTTACTAGGCAAAGTGTATTAGAAGCATAAGAAAAATGATAGAAATGAGACTCATGACAGATAGTGATATGCCAATAGAAGCAAATGGGGAAAAAGGCAGCAGGAAACATTTTTGTAAGCACTTTGGTACCTTCTCCTAAAAGCTTGGAACCTCCTTAGCATGGAGGCTCTTGCCTTTTTCCTAAACTGAGTGGAGCTTGACTTCTAATGAGAGCCCTGAGATATTCCTCTATTACCCTTGAGCACATTATGACTAATATGAATTCTGATGTTTTGTCAGGTTCAATCCAGGTCTGCCAGTTTAAAGTTCAAAATGAGAAGTATGGGCCCCACATTGCAAAAGGATATAAATTAAAATCTGAATCTACATTAAATTACATATTCTCACCTTCTATATATGAATTAACTAAGCATGTGTCATGTAACTTATCTTGAATGCCTGAAAGTAGCCTCCCAATCCTACCGATTAGATTGGAGAAAGATGCAGCAATGTCAATGTACAAGCAAGCACTGGTCAAAGTTCATATTTATTTCTTCAAATTGTTAACTTGATAGTTCAAGTACGTAATTTTGCCTTAGTCTCTCCCGTCTATATTGGAAATATTTTGAAAAAAAATGGAACTTTCTCATGGCTCCATTAGCTACTTTCTCAAATATGTTTATTGCTTTCAAGTCCCTACTTTGCATTTCCAGAGAGCATACATAAAAGGACCGAAAGCTTTTTCCTGCTACAGAAATGCTTCTCTTGCTCAAGGAGATTCTCCAGCCATTCTTTGTGATTTGTTAGTCATCAATTGAATCAGATCTCCACAGCTCTTCCTTGTTTTAAACACATGATCCATTTTTACAGAGAAGTTAACTCCTATGACCAACATTTGTTTATATGTCAACAAATCACTGTTGGCTCTTAGTGATCACAGATACTTTAGACCTTTTCCAGTTTGATCTGTGTCCAACTTGGCCCTTCAGGTCTTCCAACAGTCTACAGTAATCTATCTTAACTAAACATTTTCGTCATGGTGAAAAGGAACTGTTACACAACATGCTGTCACGAACATTAAATTGATAAGATGATCTCTAAGATTTTGTTTTTAAGTGAAACTGATGAAGTATGCTTTCAAAACAATTTAATCTTTACTTAAGGGATTTCATTTGACAAGAGTAAGCTGTTCTTAGTTATGGGGAAAGAATTTCAATAACATTTAAAAAAACTTGAAAACAATCTGTGCCCATCTAGACCTGTTTAAAGCAACGCTAAAATGTTCTACATTTAGAGAAGTGCTGCACACTTTACACTGGGTTAAGTTGGCTTTTTTTCCAGACCCATATTTGATTGAAACAAATGTAAAGTTAGGCAGTAAACATTTTAGGTGTTACTCTCTTCCTGTCCCCTAATTTATAAAGCAGAAATAATGTAACATAATTGCTAAGCAGTCTAAACAGAATAAATCTAGATAAAGTTTTTTTTAATGTACTTTCTACCAAGGTTTTGTTTTTCATACATAACATTGCATATTCAACAGCTGTAAAAACTGTCACCAAAGAGGAATAAGGAGAGAAGGAACAAAATGTAACTTCAAGCACAAAAGGAAGTCCTTTCTCCGTAATCAATAATTATCCTCAGGTGAACTTATTTTTTCATTAGTGAATGGGACTAGGGCAGGGCTGTCAAACTTGTGGCCCACAGGCCGGATGCGTCACACGCTGGCCACGCCCACACCTGATTTAACGGGGGGGGAGTCGTGATATGTCACGTGACGATGCGAGTTTGACATCCCTGGAATAGCAGATGTTATGCAGGGAGGACTTAGTGAATGGGAGGGGAAGCAGCTGCTTTCCCCCCTCCCATTCACTAAGTCCTCCTCCCTGCATGACATCTCTTGTCTTCCCACACTCTACCATTTTTTTATTGCCAATGTGTGTCCTGGAATCCATCTTCACCTTTAATCTGCATCAAATTCCCACCCAAAGCAAATCAAGCAGAAAATAATAAGCTTCTTTGAATTTAACCTGCATAGCTAACTCCTTCGCAATGTTATACTTGAACTTCTTGATCCATCATAACATTTCCCTCACATAGTTAACCCTTAATATAAAAGACTTTTAATATACTGCCAATATAATATACTGTCAAATGACAGTGAACTTGAGTCATATGATGAGTTATCTGTTTAACAAGGACTTGCAAAAGGAAAACCTGAGTTACAAGAAGAGAACTACACACCTCTTAAAGCCTTATCCAGTTTACATTCAGTAACATATTTAACACAATGCCACATTCCACTTAATGGAATACCAAAAAAGCAATGAAATATTCTAAAATCAAGGCAGCTATGAGTCTTTTGTCTATAATGATTTTAATTGTACTAGTAGGTTTAATGATCAATAGTCTCAAACAGGCTTCTTGATTAATTGACTATGTTCCTTTAAGTTAGTGTCGATTCTTAGCAACCACAGAAATAGGATTTTTTTCCAACCTGGTTCTTCCAATCTTGTAGTAGTGCAGTCATCACTTCTCTTAGTCTATCCACCTTGCTACTATCATCCTCTGCTCTTCCCTTTCATCTTGATCAAGAGAGCCATCATTACACTCATTCCTTTAATTACTTTCATTAAAAGCCTTATCTCTAAAAGCAAGTTTAAAATCCCTTTCTTCAAACTTTACTGTAATTCTAATTTAGTACATTTAACTCAAATTGCTTTTGTTAAGATATATAAGCCAATTTAAAATGAACTCTAATCAGATTTCTGCTTAAGCATGAAACCTCTTCGATATCTGATCTTATATACATACCATAGCTGCGTCTCTTAAACTCAAAATTTTAAGGTAGCATCTGTTGTTCACAAATGATTGTTTTAAAAAAAGAATCTAAAAATATTTTCTTGATAAAATCAACCCAGCATGCTGGCTGGGTAATTCTGGGAATTGAAACACACTCATTTTAAAGTTTTAAAATGAATGGGTTTTTAAATCATTGAGTTTAAATCATTTTAAACTCAAATACTTTGGCCACCTAATGAGAAAGGACTCACTGGAGATTAATGCTGGGAACGATTGAGGGCAAAAGAAGAAGGGGGTGGCAGAGAATGAGGGGGCTGGATGGAGTCACTGAAGCAGTCAGTGTGAGCTTAAATGGACTCCGGGGGATGGTACAGGACAGGAAGGCCTGGAGGAACATTGTCCATGGGGTCGCGATGGGTCGGACATGACTTCGTGACTAACAACATTTTAAAGTTGTCCTTTGAAAAATATTGATTTACACAATCAGAATATATATCTTTTAAAGATTAATGAGAATTTTCACAAAAGCACCATATATGGTCTTTACAACATGCAATATAACCTACTCTCTGAACAGGAGTTGGCAGCTAACCGCCCTTGGACTGCAGGCAGTCTTAATAACTTGTATTTGTCCCCTTAACATTATGAGATTGAAATGCAGAGATACAGAATGAAAATGGACTTTATTTCAAAAGTTTGATGTTGTATTTGGGGTTTGAAGTGATGTTTCGGAGTTAGAATGGTAGACATTTCTCATTCCCACTGTAAGTCCTCTCTTTCACACCCAAAACGGATTAAATTTCAGGCCATTTTTCGGGGTTTGAAAAAAATCACCTGCTGTACAGAATGACTTTATCTTTTTAGATCTGGAATAAAATCCACTAATTCTTCACCTTCAATATGAATACAGAAGACAATTGGAATAGTTAAGTACTGAAACTGGAATGGCCTTTGTCCAAATGGCAAGTTCACAAGCCTTCTTTTCTGGTCCTGGAAGATGAACATTATTACTGGACAAAGTCTACCATTAAAAATGCCAAATGACTGCATCATGGAATGGTCAGTTACCACTGTGCTGTCCAAATGTATGCTAAACCTCTGAAATGGAATAAAGAGAAATAAATATTTAGGCAATTCACATAGCCTCAAAAGTCCCCTGAGATTAACAGGAATATGTGAAAGTCCCTTGGAATCGAAAGTAAGAAATACTTGTTGAAATCCACTCTTTTTTACAAGTTAGCATTCCAGCAACCATTTTCTATTATCATTAACTCTGGAACTATTCACAGTGGACTGCAGCCAGCACAATGGAGTAAGCTGAATGTTGAACAGCACATCATTATTTTTCAATCATTCCTGATTTAGGAAAGGGAGAGAGAGAGTTATTTTTCATGAACAGAGCAACTTCATCAGTTTGTCTCAAGCTTTGGAAATATCCAGTATGCCTTTCCTTTAGGCTCCAGGTTTGATGCCACTATTAAAAATTGCAAATATACTTTTAAGGACTTTTTTTAAACACTGCAGCATCAGTCTTAACAGCCAAAAATAAAAATATTACCCTTTGCCAAAAATATGCACACGCTGAAACATTGGTGGTCTTTTTTTTTTACAACGTCCCTTTACAATGAATTAATGCTAGTACCATTTTTCTTGATACTGCACACTTTGGCAAACTCACAATTCTGAAGGGAACATTTATAATGGTTTTTCAGTTTGCTGTACAACGAAACTGTTTTTCCTGAATACGTAAAAGGCAGGAGCTTCTCGTTGAGAAGAATCTGAACCTTATACTCATATTTAGGAGACCTAGCTTCATCACAATGATAAAGCACAAATAACAAGTTGGCGGCATAAGGGACGATACGACCGCTACGGAACTTGCGTTTCGACTGACTATGATAGTTGCTGGCGTTAAGAGGCACTTTGTCTTTAAAATAGCCCATGAGTGACAGAAGTGGCTGAAGAGTCTCTGCATGTCCAAATTGGATGATCACCGGCGAAGAAATAGGTTTTGACCTGGAAAAGTTAAAAAGTCGAGAAAGAAATGATTACTCAAATTTATCCAAGTTCGGATGAATATGAAACTACTGTTTTGTTACAATGGTAGGTGCTGTAGTGAAATGTGCTAGTAGAAAACCTAGATTTAATTGTAATGATTTGAAGCTAAGAGCAACAATTCAGTTGGAAAAAGTCATGCTTTGATCAAATAATACATTTTAATAATGGTCAGTTCCTCAAAATAGGGCTTGTTCTTAAAACCCTACCCTAAATACATCAAAAATAATTACAAAATCTCTAGTAGACTACAGAGGCCAGTTTCCTGAGATGTTTGCAACTAACCTGTGAGTGGGCTAGGCTGAGCGGGAGTGAGTGGCCCAAGTCACCCAGTCTGTTTTCATGCTTAAAGAAAGCCTAGAATTCAGTGTCCTGGGCTGGCTCAGGAATTCTGGGAGTTGAAGTCCACAAGTCATAAAGGGGCCTTTGTTCCCCACCTCTGCTCTAAAGGGTTTGTTTCCCCCCGCCCTGCAGATACAGCTTGTCCTTACTTTAAAAATGCCTAAAGTTCTTGTTGCTTTCTTCTCATCATTATTACAGAGATAGTACAGTATAAAATACTATAGGTACATACTTAAGTTTCAATCTGTAGTTCATTGCTGTGACTAAAAACCTACAGGCTGAGCCCATTTCTACATTCTGGGAGGGTTTCTAAGTACATGGCTAAGCCACATTTAAAGCGATCTTTTTAAACAGCTTAATGTGATATGTGCACTAGTACTTTGTTTAAAGTTTTTGAATACACTAACAACATGGATTAGTGCACAGATTACTGAGATCTGTAATGGATTACAAACCAGAAACCACCAGTCCTTCCTATCCTGGTACTTTTTTAAATGTGGTAGACTATGACTCTCTTTGTCCAACCAAGCAGTCAAAGTCCACACAGACTGTAAGATGATGGGATCTGAAGAGTAGAGAAGTCTGGCTAGATGCGTTATCAAGACTAGAGGTCGTAGCTTACTGTTCCCACACAAACCAGATGGTAACCCAGGAAGCCCTTGTTTTTAGATCCTGTGTTATTTGAGATTGATCTGATCAATTATCCAATTCAGATTATACATTAAAACAAATTATTTCTGGTCTGTGGAGTCCTTGATGCTCTCTGCCCTTGATTGTTTGCTTAGAGTTGTTTTATTTCTGACTAGGTAATTTCATCAGTGCTAATAATCAAACCCCACAGTCAGTTGATGTTACCTAGTTGAGTAATGAAACATCTGCAAGCAAATGTCTATGGAGATTGTCAGTCATCCCGGTCAACAGAGGGGGAGGGATATGACATCATCTATCTCCAGTCTACAATACAGTCCTTTCAACAGTTCCAAGAAGTTCCACACCTATTTGCATTACTCAGGTGACCCTGAGAACACAGATAAATCTCCAAATGGCCTCAAAGATTCTCTAAAAGAATGCGAATGACCAGATGTCTGCAAGGAGTATAAATCTTTCCATTCCCCACCATCCAGTCAGAACTGAAGAACCTTCTTGGATGAGAAGTGAAACATTTTAAAAGAAAAGTCAGAAAGTCCAGTTGACTCTTGAAAAAAAAAACCATCTTTGGGATCTGTAAGCAAACAACCAAGCTTAGAGAGCACTAAGGACTCCATAGTTTAACTCAATACTACATATATTCTATTTCTGGTTTGTTTAGCTGTTCATATTAGTGGGAAAATTCAAATGGGAGCAAAGAGGATGTTTTCACAAATCACAATATCCTGCAGATTTACCATTCTGAGCTAAGAAGTCTATAGTTTAAAATTATCAGAGGAATGCTTTCAGTTATATAGGTTAGTCTATATCATGTAAAAAGCAACAAAGTTCAGTTAATTGTTTGATTGCCACATTTGTAGTATATTGCTTTACAATCTCATTACACAACATTACTGATATACTGGTACTGATTGTAATATAAAATCAGGCTAGCACATTACTCAAGAGATATATTTCTGAAAAGGAAGGAAGGGTGAGAAACCTACAATGATTTCACTAAGCCATAATGAAGTTTATTAGTTTTGGCTTAACATGTTATATGAATGAGTGAACGGTACTTTATGTAATAATCAATGACTAAACAAATATAGTGTGGCACAATTTTTTACTCAACCAAATTCATTTACAAGTTTTTGTAATTAAACCAATATTAGAGTATTAGTCTTCAGTCAGATGAACTTAGTCTGTCTTATTTCCTTCAACAAAAACATAATTCTTCACAACTCTAATATTAAATTCTCATAATACAGATGGCTAAGATTTGGGATTTACTAAAATATTGACCAGTTCTATGCAGCAGAGATACAATTAAGTAGTTTCCTAAAGTAATAGAAATTAGCACAGATTCTTGAACAAATGATTAGAAACAGATACAAGTTTCTCAACTCTTGACAAGAATTTTCGCTGGATCTATTATCTTGTTGCGTAACAGAATACATTCACTTGCCCAAAAGCATAATAAGCAACATTATCTAATCAACAAACACGAAGTTTTAACTTGAACTCTAACCTTTTATTTGACCTGCACTTAAGGACAACTGGCAACTCATATGGATAGAAGGAATTGCTTCCAGAGAAGCAGAGAATGAGTTCCTGAACTCGAGGGAAAGAAAGTTGGCTGCCTGGATAGAGATATCCAATTTGAGCTAACAAGCCGATGTTTTCTAATGATTAGGTTGGACCTCTTTGGTGTGTGAACCTGCAGAGCTGCCAGGAATAAGAATTATCTAGAACTATTAGTTTTTTGTTCTACTGTTTTTTTTAGGCAATTCACCATTTTAATGTTTTTAGATTATTCTGTGTACATAAATGGTAATTGGTCAACAAGAATGAGTTTTTCTTCCACATTATAAATCAGAAGATCGTAAGCTTCCCCAATCTCTTGCCAAAACCTTGGGTGTAATTTCTAGAAGTCCTCCAATAGGTACTGTTCAACTGTAAATTTTAATGTGACAGATAATAAAATTTAATTATTCCTTATTTCCTTTCAATATTGTTACCTTCCTTTGGCTCCAATGGAATACAGAAAATATATCTACATGGAACGGAACTATTTTTATTTATTATTTGTATCCTGCCTTTATTTTAACAAATAATCCAATGCAGTGAACATATTGAACACATTCCTCCTATTTTTCCCACAAGAGCCCTGTGAGGTAGGTGAGTTGGGCTGAGTGTGTTACTAGCTCAAGGTGACTCAGTTAGCTTTCAGGTGAGATTAAAACTCACTGTCTCTTAGCTTTCTAGCCTTAATCACTTTGTAACTATATTAAATTCATATAAACTAAATTAAATCCAATTTAGTTTTTGTCTTGCCTCTACCTTCCATTTTAAGTATGGCCCTCATGAAAAAAAGCCTGCACGTAATCAAAAGCACAAATGGGGATGTTACTGAAGGCCATTGTTCTTGTTGTCATTATTAATATTTTGGGACAATAGAAATTGTTCCAAACTGGAGGAAATAAGAGAGAAAATCCCCCTTCCCCAGGATTAAGCTTTGAAGCAAAAGGCTCCTGTGTTTCCTTTTAACCAAGTTTACCAAGCTCAGGTGGTTTTGGAGCGTAAGATGAAAGCATCTGTATTTCAAGAAAAGCAATAAAGGAAACATGTAAGATACAGGTTAAGTACATAAAGTACATAAGGTTGAATTTGCCTATGAAAGCCAGAAATCATTAACTGGTTAACAGGATGAGCAAAGAAATAAAGAATTGCAATATCAGAAAATGGGAGCAAAAGGTTAATGAAGTGTCTACTCAAACTTTCCCTTACCACATTTATCTTAATTAGTTCTAGTTCCAATAAAGGAGACTATTTGTGTCTCAGGGTTGAACTGAGGTGTCCTTGGTGCCCTCTGAGCTTGGTTGGTTTCTTTGCAGACATTTCATTACTCAAACTAGTTAACACTGTCAGTGCTAGACATTGTTGGTTCTAGTTATCCCAAGACTTTTTGGGCCCATCCTGAATCTCAGATATAATGGGCAAAATTCGCTCTCACATTCTTTTGCTGTGTTTAGGATTTTCCAGCTCAATCACCTAATTGGAGACAACAAAACCTCTAACTTCTCCGCATTTGTCTCACTCTCATCTCTTTTTGGAAGAGCACAATGGTTTTAAGAGTACAATATTTAGACCACCCAGCTCACCTGGAGTCCCCTAATCTGCTGTAGTTTTACAGATAGTCTTCAACTTGCAACCATAATTGAGCCCAAATTTTCGGATGCTAAGCGAGATAATTGAGTTCTGCCCCATATCATGACCTTTCTTGCCACAGTTGTTAAATGAATCATTGCAGTTGTTAAGTCAGTAACAAGTCTCTAAGTGAATCTGGCTTCCCCAATGATTTGCTTGTCAGAAAGTTGCAAAAGTCAAATGACCTTGGGACACTGCAACCACCATACTTATGAGCTAGTTGCCAAGGATACAAATTTTGCTTTTGTGATCGTGGGGATGGTGCAACAGCCGTAAGTGTGAAAAATGGTCATATGTCACTTTTTTTCAGTGCCACTGCAACTTTCAATGTTCACTAAATGACTAATTCGAGGACTACCCATACTTGTTCAATGTAACTGTTTTAAGTAAATAAGTAAAAGTACAATACGTAAACCTCTTTCCTCTCTGCAAACACTACTACCTATTTAAAGTTCTGTGATGAAGGTCACACAGCCAGCTGAGAGTTCAATCCCCCTTTAATGTTCCAAATGTCCCCTCCCATGTTCTTGGCAAGTCCCAGAGCGAAGCGTGCACACACACATACACAGCAGCCTCTGGCTGTGCCCAGTCCAGCACAACAAAGGAACAGGGAAATGAGTCCACGAAACGAACAAACAATGAGTTCACAAAATTAGGAACAAGGTACTGAGTACACAAAATCAAGATAAAGGCAATGAGTCCACAAGTAAGGAAGAAGCAAGAAGTCCTGCAAATTCCTAATGTCTATACTGGCACACCAAACTCTACCCATTCAGCGTTTGTTCCTAACAAATGCCCCTCCCCACAGTGTCTCCTAAAATCTCAGTCTCCAGGTGTGCCTTGTGAAGAGGGGCGGAGCACTCTCATCTCAAGTCGGCGGGTCAACCTGCGCTGTTCCTGCCTTCTCTCCACTTTCTGTGCTCGGGGATCAGGAGGAGGCAGTCCTTGCTCATCACCTGAGCTCTGTCGCTCCTCATGTCCACTGCTTGCCCTCTCTCGGTCATCCTGCCCTCATTCCTCCCTACTAACAAGCCGCCCAATCCTGAGGGCCCCTGGGCTGCCTCGGCCTACTCCTCCCCACATTCCTCCAAAGCCAACGAAGCCACCCCTTCGATCTCCCTCAGCTCTAGTTCCAGCTCATCCTCCTCCACAGATTCAGGCTCCGATGGGGACATGACAAGATCTCTTGGGTTACAGTATAGAGCAGGGGTGGGGAACTATGGCCTTTTTTTGACTTGTGGACTTCAACTCCCATAATTCCTAAGCCGGTTTAAATTATATTTCAATCATCTGGTTCAGTTTCCATTCTGTATAAATGCAGTTCATTTGGGCACCAAAATCGTCCGGTTCCTGCCAAATAGATTTTTTGGGGGGGAGGGGGGGAATTCCAATCCAGTATAACAATGCCTCGGTAGTTCTGCAGGTAAATGTGACCATGCTTCAACAATTATTTCTTATAATATTTTACTTATTTGTTACATTTATATCCTGCTTTTTCTTAAAGAGCTCAAGGTGGCTTACATGGGGATCTTCCTTCATTTTATCCCCACAACAGCAAACAGTCATAGTAAAGATTAGGCTGAGTGATTAATTAATAAGGCCAACATCTTGGTGGCATCTTCCTGGCACAACACCTTAACCTCTATACCACTTTACAAAATACTTTTTCAGCAAAATCAAACAAAGTTTACTATAAATCTCTCTTATTTTTTTAATAAATGCATTTACTATCATGCCTTACAAGACGTTTATCTTCTAAGGATATTATACTTCTGTCCTAGAAGCACAGAAGCTCTTCAATCAATAGATGACATCCCTGTTGCCCAGGGGACGCCCAGTTGGGCCTCCTTTCATAATCCCCATTAAGTTGTCCACCAAAGTGCTACACTTCCATCTACTTGCAGTTGCCCACTTTCAAACTACTGGGTCAGCAGGAGATGAAGTGAGTGATGGGAGCTCACCCCATCATGCCACAGCAACCGGGCGTTGAACACAGGTCTGCTGATCGTCAGCCCAATGTCCTAATCATATGACCCACTGGGCTCTGCCACTGCTAGGATGATCAGATACAACAGGACACAGGGGATCTAGTTCCTAAATCAATGCTTAGGTAAATTTTTGTAGGTAAAGTTCCCTTTGTCCCCTACTCCACGGGTCCCCAACCCCTGGACCATGGCCCACTACCAGGCTGTGGCGTTAATCGCAACCGAGCCGTGTGAGCCTCGGGTCGGCCCTGCACATGTGCACGCAGCAAGTCGAGCTGCCAACCCACCATTTTTGGCCTCTGCGTGCCCCGTTTGTGGCCCCCGTATGCCCCATTTTCCGGCCATTTCAATCCCTGCCGCCCTGTGGCCGCTTGCCGCCACTCGCACGCATTGCCCCAGCCTTCAGAGGTCTGCCGGAAGGCATCCGCA
>JANHFL010002259.1:104761-115874 GCA_032468155.1 Oxyrhabdium leporinum
AAATCCGCTGAACCTTGCGCAATAAATCTTTCCTTCGTTTAGAGGACTGACTCGTGTCCTTTATTCTGTAACAATATAATAAATTAATTGCCATCATAATTAGCTACTAATTGGTCTATACTTCCCCTATTGGGTTTTTACAAAGCATTGTTACAAAAAATCTTTTCGGATTATTGGCTTTTGTGCTGAAATACCAAGCTTGAAAAGGTGTGATGGGTTGTAATATTCTATTCTCCAGTGTGAAATACAGTATTATAAGGGAAGTTAAACCACCAGAAGGGTGATGGGAAAAATTGATTTGAACAATTATATAGTATTGAGTATAAAAAGAAAAAGTAAAAAATAAAGCACTGTATTACCAACATAACAACCTAACTTTAGGGAAGAAGTGTTAAGGTTTACTGATTTTCTTTTTTACCTTAGGACTGAAAGAGTAAATAAAACTTATAAAGGGCGTCGTGTAATGTAACTGCTGTTGTGTTAAATGTTAATATTATTTTTTTGAGTTTGTTAAGTAAAACTTTAAAAATGAAGAAATGAATAATGATGGTGTAGTTAGTACGTACATACAATTGCCACATAATATGCCAAATTTTCTTCTCTTGAGACAACTCCTCAAGGAAACATTTCTGATCAGCTTTGGAATTCCCCATGTAATTTCTGAAGTAGATTGAAAACAAGCCTGCACTTAGTCACTAGAATTGGCTGTAGAAATATGGTGTTATTAGCTGTCTGCTTTCTGAAATCATTGAACACCCTGAAAAGTTAGATTGAATTTTTTTTAAAACGGAATTCTGGTTATGACCTTGGTTAATCCAAATATGCAACTTTGAACAGTCACTGAACAAATGACTGTATATGACTGAACAATTCAAGGCTGTTCTACTGTAAAGAAATAGAAGATACCTCTCCGTGTGTGTATGCATGTGTATTGTGTATGTGTGTTTTTCTTTACAATAGAACAGCCCTCATAGGACACTGGATTTCATTAAACGACAGGCAACACTTAGCCTCCCAACTACTGCCCTATTTCCTGTAAGATTGATAATGATAAAACAGATCTACATCCATCATTTTTTTTAAATGCTTAAAAATTCAGCAATCCAAAACTATCTAGAAACTCTTGTCCTTGCTTCTGTATTTTTGTTTCCAGGCAAACCTATTTGCTTTTTTAGCTAAAATCCTGAATTTCTGTGTTTTGCTTTAAAATTGTGTTGCTCTTCAGTCAGACAGGTAAAAAAATGTCATTGTGCAAGATGAAGGAGGAGATTCCAAACTGTAATGACTTCTTTGACTAGATACAAACTTCCACCAAATTTGACCAAGTTAAGCTAGTTTCTTATCAAACCAATGAGTTTAGCTTCTAGACAATAAAACCTTGGAATCTGGAAATTATGGTTTATTCTGGCAGGACAGATCCATCATTTGTCCCTTGTGCCAAATGGCAATAAGTGAATGATTACACAGGAAACAGAATTACAGAGTTGGAAAGGATTTTGAGGAACTTCTAGTCCAGTGGTCTCTAATCTTTCCGGCTCAGCGGATGGGCAGAGGCGATGGGGGAGGAGAGAGGGGGTGGTTTTGTGCATGTGCTCTGCTTTCACAAATATGGCCTTTGTGCTCATGCGTGCTCACTACTACTGCAGCCCAGTTCCAAACGGGCTGCGGCCCTGGGGGTTGGTGACCCCTGTTCTAGTCCAACCCCCCTGCTCAAGAAGAAAACCCTATACCATTTCAGACAAATGGAAAGAAGCAACAATGACTAAAATAGTATTGATAGCCCATGGAACCTATTATTCTCAGCCTAAATATTGAATGCAGATCTGGATGTATCTAGGGTCTTGGGGACAAGAATTAGGAGTTTTAAACAAATCTCAGTTCTTGTGGCTGTTGAGGAAGCACTACAACCAAACTCCTGGTTTCAAAACAGCTGTGAATTATTTGTCTCATTCACAAATCAGAATATAAAAAAATAGTTATTTCCATGAGATATTCATATACTGAATTGGTAGAGTTGGCAACAGTCAAGATTCTCCTGTCTTCCTTCCATTTATAAAATAGGAAAGGAACTAAGGGTCTTTTTGTATGCATTGGACATATTAATTCATTTTAATTAATTAAATTAATTGATTCAAAATGTCTGGGAACATGGCAAAAATACCCAGTTAATACTCAGCATTAAGTGTTGGCTGCTTTTATTTAACCATTCTGCAAATATCCACCTGGAAAAACAGGTGTGGAAGTGAAATCTTAAAATCTTGGTATCAACTGAATGAAAATAAAACTTACTGGGTGCAGAACAAAAAATTAGGTTGAATGCTGTACATATGTTGAAATGAATAATATAACAGTTCATTACAATTACAGCAACAGATAATAACTATTATGACCATGTAAATGGCATCCTGGATTAGATCCAGCCCAATACAGGGCACCATCCTGTTTTCCAATAAGCTGATTAAACATTCCTGGAAAATAAACAATTTACTGTAGGTCAATAACAGCGTCTTGCTATTACCTTGCTGTTGTAATTATCTGGTTTTGGAACTGTGCTGTTCTTGTTCCTGGAAGTCCTAGGTGGCCACCATGATTAGTTGCCAATGGTACTTTCTTCCTTGAAACATATCTAATTCAGTTTTAAAGTGTGGATTGTGGTGATTGTCATCTCATTTTTCAGAAATGGTTTCAGTCGTTTTAGTACATAGTGTGTGAATATTCTTTCTCACCTAATTTAAGTTGTTGAACATTCACCTTTGGTGGGAAGATTCGGGTTTTTTAATACAGGTAGTCCTTGTCTTACAATGTAACAGAATCGTACTATGCCTCAGTACTACCAACTGCATGTAACTACCAAATATAGGTAGTTCTTGACTTGCAACAGTTTGTTTAGTGACCGTTCAAAGTTACAATGACACTGAAAAAAGTGACTTATGACCGTTTTTCACACTTATAACCGTTGCAGCATTCCATGGACGTGATCAAAATTCAGATGCTCGGCTACTGACTCACATTTATGACGGTGTCCCTGGGTCACATAATTGCCTTTTACGATCTTCTGATAAGCGAAGTCAATGAGGAAACCAGATTCGCTTTACAACCGTGTTACTAATTTAGCAACTGCAGTGATTCACTTAACAAATGTGGCAAGAAAAGTCATAAAATGGGGCAAAACTCACTTAACAAATATCTCATTTAGCAGCAGAAATTTTGGGCTCAGTTGTGGTTGTAAGTTGAGGTCTACCTGTGTTTTGTCCGGGTTGAGAATCAGAGGCTTTCTTCGTATCATCCAGTGTAATCAGCTTCAGTTTCCATGCGCTAAATAAGTAAATAAAACCAGTGTCAGTCATAACTTCATCCATCTTCCTAAATCCAAAGCTTGTAACCCTTTCCTTATACGAATAAGTGCTCTAATGGATGGGATCTTTAGTCACCCAATTTTTTATGTTCGCCATCTGTGTAATGTACCTTTTGAGATGTCATGGGAACAATAAAGCCATTAAGTTTAATTGTAATGAGTTAATTGGGGAAAGTGCATGAGTTAATTTGTTAAAAAAGTACAATATTATGTTAGTCTGTAGCAATAATAATGCCTGCTGATGATACAGATATACCTCGACTTACGATCACAATTGGGCCCAAATTTTCTGTTGTTAAGTGAGACATTTCTTAAGTGAGATTTGCCCCATTTTACAACCTTTCTTGCCATAGTTTTTAAATGAATCACTGCAATTTTAAATTAGTAACCTGGTTGTTAAGTGAATCTGGCTTCCCCATTGATTTTTTTTGTCAGAAGGTCGCAAAAGGGGATCACGTGACCCCAGGACTCTGCAACAGTTATAAATACGAAACGGTTGCCAAGCGTCTGAATCTTGATCACGTGACCATGTGGATGCTGCAATGGTCGTAAGTGTGAAAAACAGTCATAAGTCACTTTTTTTCAGTGCTGTTGTAACTTTGAACGGTCACTAAATGAACTGTTGTAAGTCAAGAACTACCTGTGTTTGGTTGGTTACATGCATTGGTAGTACTGAAGCGTAGTATGATTCTGTTGCATAGTTTCAAAGATAAAATCCCAAAGTGAAAAGTGGAACAGACACAGACAGAAGAGAGTTTGACCCTCTAAAATTTGTACTGGAGGTTGGGATTCCTTTGCCATTTAAATTTGGGAAGAGGAAATGTGCTTATGGCAATGTACAGTGTGAAGCTTGCTTATAATGGATTTAATTCAGTGTTTAACTGTATTGTAGGCTTATTAAAAGGTAGAATACAAAAAGTATTATTTTTGGTTTACTTCCAAAAGCCACATGGCTGGAGTTTACTCTTTTCATAGTTGCCAAATTCTTCATTGAGCTTTTTGCTATCATGAAAAATCTATTTCCTGCTTGTTAGTCCTGTTTGGACTACAGTGGCATCTATGTGAAATTAGAATATTTTGCTCAAATAAGTATATACTTGCTTGGGTTGACCTGTATTTTCCTATTTAGTTTGGAAGGAATTCTGTGGAACTCAGAATTCAATCTGATCATCTATTATTCTTCCTGCAGTAATTTTACATTGTTTTGGTTTTTTTAAATGATCTATAAGGGATAAAATTTCTTCGTGTTCAGCATGGAATTGTATGTGTAAGTTCTCAGTCTTTATAGACACCATCCTCAAATTTGCAAAAGTTAGCCTTTCTTTCTTCGGTCTGCAGAGCCAAACATGGAATTCCTCCCAACACAAAATACCATTGGTTTCCTTAATTGTGCTTATTCATCGTAGGCCCATTTGACAGTTTTTTTTCCTGGTCTGTGGTACAAGATTTTATTAGCATTGTAGGGAATTAGACGGGGAGAGACTCGGATTTCATAGTAAGTGCTCTATGTTTGAAAATTCCCAAAACTAATATACACACCAAACCTTAAAAGCCCTCTAAAGGGAATAAAGCAATTGTCTGTATTGTTATGCTGACATCTAATGACTAAATTTTTCTCATATTTGCCAGTAGAATTACACTTATTCAAAGCAAATCTATAGAAGGGCATAGCATAACACAGTCTGTCCCAATGGAAATTGCACATGGAATTTTCTCAACGTAATCATTGTTGAGATAATGATTTGTATTTTACTGAACTTCTTCTCAACTTCTGTAATTTTATTGATCCAGATCTTGTTCAATAGGCTTGCTGCCATGAGCATGTTCAGATACCTTCCATGGAGGATTCTTTCAAATACAGTCACACTTTTACCTTTTTATAGAGTGCTGCATTACAGCAAGAGACTAAAATTGGCTTTATTTGATTTCCCTGGGACGACACTGAATCTGTGCGTACATTTTTTGAGATTTTTTTTTAAATCCCGTTTTTACTATTTTTGTAAATAACTCAAAGCAGTGAACATGCTCAACACTACTTCCTCCTCCTATTTTTCCCCACCTGCGAGGTGAGTCGGATTGAGAGTGAATGACAGCCCAAAGTTACCCAGCTGGTTTTCATTCCTGGTTTCTATCCTTGTGCTTTAACCACTAGATCACGGATGTTAAACTGGTGGCCCTTGGGCCGGATGCGTCATGAGCAGGCCACGCCTACCACAGCTCCTCAAAGGGGAAAAACATCAAGATACATCATGTGACGGCAATGTGACGCCACGAGTTTGATACCCATGTACTAGACGAAACTGTCACTCTTAGTTATTCTTACCTCTTGTGAAATGCCTTTTGCAGAAGAGCTTATGTTGAAAATATTGAGAAGTGGAGCTTCTGGTAGAGAAACCCTGAGACTCATGGTGGACTGTACTAATTTTGTATGAATATCACTCTAATTTCCTATGAATTTGGGCAGAACAGTGTGTCTAGCTATGTTTTCCTTTTACTGGCCTTTTAAACTTGGCACAGTAGTCCTTGAGTTACGACCACAATTGAGCCCAAAGTTTATGTTCCTGAGGGAAACATTTGTTAAGTGAGTTTTGCCCTGTTTTTACGACCTTTGTTGCCAAAGTTGTTAAGTGAATCACTGCGGTTGTTAAATTAGTAACACAGCTGGTCAGAAGGTCGCAAAAGCTGATCATTCATAAAGCAACTGCATTTATTCTGAAACAAAAAAATACCAGCATGCTTTTAAGAATGGAGAACTGATTTGTTATAAACCCAGGCTATGTAAACCATGTCGTATAGGCTAAATCTCTATTTTTCTTAATTAAAGAGTAACTCTGAGAGTTCTGTTTCAGAATATACTCAAAGCAAACAAGATTGTTGTCACAAAGAAAAAACTATTTTAGTCTTATAGGAATTTAATTCAGATGGTCTCTATGCAAAGGGCATGAGAGAAATAATACTTGGGGAATATTTAAATAGCACCCTGAATTCAGGGCCATATCTAACCATTTGTAATTTTTGAATTCAAAAAGTAATTAATCTCGTGGCTTTGTACGAGCAAACCAGCATTTAAATGTTAGCGAGTGCAGTATTGTGAAACTTCAATTTAGTAGTGGTCCAAGAACATTATGAAGGTGTTTTACTTTGAATGATTAAGTTTTCATTTAATTGAATTATTGAAAAGAGAAATGAAATACCTTTTTTCTTCTCTTACTTGTTTTGTAGACAAGAAAAAAAACCATGAAGCAAAGATAATTAATCTGGGAACAGAATCATAATGGTAAATATTCTCCTATTTTATGTAATTTTTCCATTTAGAAGAATGTTTATCTTCTTAATTTATTGGAATAATCTTCTTATGCATCTGGGTTAATAAAGGATGGAAGAAAAGCTGTTGAGCCAAAGGATTTTAAAAGCAGTGCGTTACAGAAAAGGGGATCATATTTTAAAAGCATTCTAATTAATTGTTTATTGGTGTCACATGTCTCTAAAATTTGCTTTTCACTTTTATATTTACTATGTACTGAACTGCACAGTTATATAAACTAGATTAACCGTTACCTAAGGTTAGATTTTTCAGGTGTGGCTATTGGGATGGTATCCATCCATTTATTTATCCAAGTACTGGATTGCTAAATGGGAGTAACAGAGTTCTTGGTGATTCCCACTGACATTTTTAAGGATAGAGAAAGAAAAATACACCATAAAACTTTCTTCCCATAGAGAGCAATTCAATTCAATTTGTCTCTCTCAGTATAATATAATTTGGAAGTCAGGAGGACAAGGGATGTATGTTGCTTCTAAATATGATTATCTTAAAAGAATATTTGTTTTATATGTGAGGGAGGGAAGGATATACCACTTTCTTAAAAGAAAACACATAAGTTAGTGTATACATCTGTATTCAAATATTATTTAAAAGTTTTAAAATGTGTTGCCAGATTAACTGGGACATCTCCTTCATCTGGCAAAATATTTGTGTGTGTGTGTGTGTTTTTACAAACAATAACATATGATCCTGAAGTATGTTAAACTATAAGGGAGAAGCGACAGTGAATCAGCATGAATGGTATGAAAAATTCAGTATGTCTAAAAATAAACTAAGATATGAATGAATTCCTGTCCTATAAGCCAATGATATGCAAATGTTCTCTCTCTGATCTCCCTTAGATAATCATGAAATAGCACAATAGACGACATAGAGGGCTTCCTATTTGATCTAGCCAGGAGGACACTAGTTTGAAAGTGGTTAACACAGAAGCTAAAAAGATAGAAGGGGCGAACCTGTGAATAGGTAGTCTTCGCTTAACTATGTTACTTGGAACTGAAATTTCCATTTGTCAGGGTAATGCTAATTTAACAGCTGACCAGCTATTGTAAGGTTGTAATGCTGTAATACTGTAAAGTTATAATGCTGATGCAACAGTAGCAATGAGTCAGCAGGGATATTGGGCTGCTACCACTTTAAGAGGCTGCAGTATAAAACACCTTGGGGGGGGGTGTTTCTCTATTCTTTCTCTCAGTGTTTGCTTCAGTGTTGCTGTTACTGCTTGCTCCTGTATTCAAGGCCTGTATAAAAGTATTTGTATGTATATATGCTTTTTAGGATAAAAACCACTATTTGTAAATACAGACCTATGTGCTGTATTTGCTCCTGGGTTGCCTCACCTAGTCACAATGTGTGCACTCTGACAATCTTATTCTGGTCTACCTTATGGCCTTTGTCCTTCTCCTCTTTTTGTATATGCCTTGTACATTGTAAGGTCTGGAATCTCAAGACAGCCTCTCCAGGTGAGCAAACCACTTCATTTGTTGTTTTTGTGTGTCGTTTAAGACTGGGTTCTTTGCCAATTCTTTCCCTTATGATCTCAATTCTGGTGATGCAAGATTGGAAAGACCGATTGCCTCAAGCGTTAGCACAATCTATACTTATTCATGGTGGTAACTTTAGCTCTACTTTAAGCCCACTTCTGCTTGAGGAAACAAGGTTTTTAAACATCAGGTTTGATTCATTAAAAAAGTATCATTTTCCAGCCCTTCCAATATTGAAGAATACCTGCCTGATTTTCCTATTAGCCTTGATCATCCCCTTATTACTGAACTAGAGTTTGTTAGCAAATAAGACAAAGGAAAAATATCCACGATGATATGAATGTAGGTGTCAACTGGGAGCCGATCTGACCGAAGCCATTTTGATGCTTCAGTGTTGCCATACTGGAGCCGAGGGATAGGGAGGGGGGATTAGAAATAGCTGGGGTTTTGTAGCCAAAATAAAATATTTTATCTTGGGAACCATGGACATTCTCGCATATGGCCAGAGGAAGGAGGAGTGATGTCACCAGGCAACCAGACAGGGCCTTGATTGGACCATGTGACTGATTATTTGGGGTTGAGGGAAAACGTTTACTTTTAATTAGGTGAAAACCATGAGAACCTTCAGAGTCAGTTTTCACCAGTCTGTGCCAATATGATATATCCAATAAAGCTGTTCTTTGAGGAATCTACCTGTCTCGGAGTTTTGCTTGCTATGGGTCTATTACTTGGAGCCCTGACAGTAAGATTGACCAATGAACTTTATATACAGATAGTCCTCGATTTACAACAGTTCATTTAGTGACTGTTCAAAGATACAACATCACTGGAAAAAAAAGAAGACTAATGACCCTTTATCACACTTACCACCATTGCTACATCCCATATGATCAAAATTTGGACTGTTGGCCACTGGTTCATATTTATGATGGTTGTGGGGTCCCAGGGTCAGGCGATCCCGTTTTACGACCTTCTGACAAGCCAAGTCAATGGGAAAGTCAGGTTCACTTAATAACTGTGTTACTCACTTAACAACTGCAGTGATTCACTTAACAACTGGGGCAAGAAAGGTGGTAAAAGGGGGGCAAAACTCACTTAACAAACATTTCACTTAGCAATAAAAAAATTGGGGTTCAATTGTAGTCATAAGGCAAGGACTATCTGTATAAGATTCCACCAGAAATGCATATTTTCGAATGTACCATTTTAAAAGGTTACTCTTTTTCATCTTTCAAGTGCCTTACTGGATGACAAACAAATTAGTCTTTTCTTATATTTTTAAAGAAAAACAGATTTGGAACAATATGTTTTTCTTTCAAGAGGAAAAATACATAATTGTCCAAATAATAAGGGCATCTACTTTTTCTATCTTTTTCTAGACCACTCAGAATATTTATCCAGACACTGCCTGGGGCAGAACATTCAACATTTTATTAATATATTGCATTTATTACATATTTACACATACCTTGTCTTTTTAATATTGGCCTCAGTAAATATCTCTTAGTTCACATTAGTATTTTTCTCTCTCTGTCTCTTCTGAAGGTAGTCCTTATTATACCTCACAAGTTCAGCTGTGGCCATTGGTTCCAAAAATTGCCATCATGAAAGGAAATCTTCCATTTATCGCAGGACTTGGTGATGGAAACTTCACAAAAGGCAAGGAATTCTTGTTGTGAAGTCAGATAGTAGCCGTGTTCAACACAGATGAGATTTTCTTTCAGATAACCTCTTTGATTAAAAAAAAAAAAAGTTACATTCAGGACAAAAGTAAGTTTTTATTGCTTTCTCTGTCTCGCTCGTGCTCTTTTTAAAAATGCAAGCTTCTTGCACTTAGCATTGTGCAGACATGCTTAAAATGTGTGTTCCCAAAGCCGTCTTTAACATTGCTAATGCCTTGTTAAATCACAGAAATCAGGAAAATGGCTAATAAAATCCAGGGGTTGAGGAATTGGGCTTTAATGCTAGCTGTTCCAACCAGAGAAGAATTGTTTGTTTGAATCACATAAGCAACAAAAAAAAGCCCCCAAACCCTTTAGGTGATTTAAGCGCAATTTGCACGGACTAGAAATTCTCTTTCCTTGGTGCAATTTATTTTACATCGTTTTATTTTAACTCGGGATACATGAAGGTTTGTGCTTCAGGCATTCTGCAGCCAGAGACTCACCGCTTAACAATGCTTGTGACTAAAGAGGTTCTTTTCAGAATAACAGAGTTGAAAGGGACCTTGGAGGTGATGTCATCGAACCCCCTGCTCAGGCAGGAGAACCTATACCATTTCAGAAAAAAAGTGGCTGTCCATTCTTTTCTTAAAAACCTACAGTAATGGAGCACCCACAAATTTAGGAGGCAAGTACTACAGTACAATCCATGGATTGGTTGTTCCCACTCTTAGGAATTTTCTCCTTACTTCTAGGTTGCTTGTCTCCTTGATTAGTTTCCATCCGTTGCTTCTTCTCTTGCCTTTTGGTGCCTTGGAAAACAGGTTGACCGCCCCCCTCTTTTTTATGGCAGCCCCTCGAATATCAGAACACTGCTATCATGTTGCCCCAGTCTTTCTTTTTACTAGGCATAACCAGTTTCCTGCAACTGTTCTTCATGTGTTTTAGCCTCCAGTCCCCTAATCAACTTTACTGCTCTTTTCTCCATGTATTTACTACTCAGATCCAAACCCGGTTTGGCTTTCAAATGGACGCTAGCTTGTCTGCATGTTATCATCTGCACCAGGACTGGGCTTCAAAAACCTCAGCAACGGGTTCACTGCCCGGTTGCTGGATGGGCGTGGCTATGGTGGGTGTGGCCTAGTCGGCCTCCTGCACTATGGTGGGGGGGGGGCAGCATTTTCACCTTCCCCGAGGTCCAGAGGCTTTCCTGGAGCCTCTGGGAGTGCGAAAACGGCCTCCCTCCAGCTCTGGATGCTCTAGGGAGTCTGGAAATGACCCATTTCCA
>JANHFL010002259.1:126288-145776 GCA_032468155.1 Oxyrhabdium leporinum
ATTCCCCCCCCCCCACATCAAATAACTTTAGACTGATCATTTCTGAATATTCTACTTCATTGCTCGGTAGTTTTGTAAATTGTTATTTCTTGGCTTGAACTTGGAAAATAAGCAGGGTCAGGCACAATGAGTGTTTGGATTGGAAATATCACAGCTGTTTCAAAATAGTGTAAGACATCTATCATGTTTTGATTATCCCTTTTTAATGAAACCATATTTAATCTTAAAGAAAAAATATTAAAAAAATAAATTACAAATTAAGAATACAAACTGTGCAGGCTTTGAATAATTGCAGCTTTGTTTCTTTAAATGTAAATTTGGAGAATCTAAATGCTCCTTAGTTCTAAGATGAGAAATGGTATAGAGCAAGGCTGTCAAACCCATGGCCCACAGGCTTGAGGCGTGACGCTGGCCACGCCCATGCCCAGTTTAACGAAGGGGAAAAAGTCATGACATGTCATGTGACACCGCGAGTTTGACACCCCTGGTATAGAGTGTCTGCTGTATTGGAAGGGTTGTTTTTAATCTCATTTTCTTTTAAATAGTAATTTGAAAGTATGTTTTTCCAATAGGTTGGGTTTATGTATTTATAAAAGCAATACAGCTGCCAATGTTATATAGTAATCCTAAATGATTCACTTAAAAAATCAGTAAAATAAACCAAGCAAAACTTCATAACTTTCCTACCACACCCCAAAATAATCCATACTTCACATGTTAATCCCCATCCAAGCCCAGTGCTTAGAACAGGGGTGTCAAACTCACGGCCCGCAGGCCAGATGCGTCACACACTGGCTACACCCACCCCGGTTTAGCAAAGGGGAAAGTCGCAACATGTCACGTGACGCCAATGTGACGCCACAGCTTTAACACCCCTGGCTTAGAGGAACAACCTGTTCTTTTTCCTCCTTACGGAAAGCTAAAATCTCAGGCTGTCCAGAGGGAGGCAGTTCTAAGCAGTCAAAAACAGTTTTCTTTGCTCTCTTCATCTGTTCCCACTGATGGGTTTGTTAATGAAATGATTACCGCCCATCCACTGAGAATAAGAAGAGGTAGATAGTTTCAATTTCACCTTTGGTTGATGCTCTAAATAGATCAGTGAAAAAGGTCTGTGGCAGGCTAATTCTTTCCCGTGTCCGTTCGGTTTTAATCTTCCCCAGTGCCTTTTTGGAGCATCATAACTTTTAAGTTGTGCATTCTGTTCATTATGGAAAACAGGCTTGGGCTCGAGTCAGTTAATTCTCAAGGGCTTTTCTATTTGTTGGAGGGTGAGCACAGATAGGAACAAAGCCAGACACATGCAATTAACCAGGGAATATGAAACTTTATTTCAGTTCAAGTTAGTGCAATATATATTTACAATAATTCTAATAATAAGGATTTAGGTATATATGAATGTTTGATAATTAGACGTAAATGTAAGAATGTAAATTAGAAAAATCTAACTTACAAGTTACACTAGCAGAATTTTAATTAAACAACTCCAATCTACTCTTTTACTTTATAAGTTGAAACATTCAACTACTAGTTTCTTTCCTGTTCCTACATATAACTTATCTTTAGGAAAGCTAACCATTTTGCCTGCTTGTCAGCCTGCCTGAAACTACAGGTAGTCCCCAACTTACAACAGTTCACTTAGTGACCGTTCAAAGTTACAACAGCACTGAAAAAAGTGACATGACCATTTTTCACTTATAACCATTGCAGCATCCCCATGGTCACGTGATTTACATTCGGATGCTTGACAACTGGTTCACACTTATGACAGTTGCCGTGTCCCTGGGTCATATGATCCAGAGGTTTTGCAACCTTCTGACAAGCAAAGTCAAGGTGGAAACCAGACTCACTTAACCATGCTACTAAGTAGGACCAGGAATTGCAACAACAGCAATTCACTTGACAAATGAAAAGTCGTAAAATGGGGCAAAACTCACTTAACAAATTTCTCATTTAGCAGCATGAGTTTTGGGCTCAGTTGTGGTCATGAGTTGAGGACTACCTGTATCGCAAAATGTACTATTCTTATTCCTTCTGAACTCACCTTTGCTAGTTCTCCAGCACCTGAATCACCAAGCATTTTTTCTGCCACTATAGTACCAAGAACTCTATTTTACTACCTGCCACATCTTTACAGATTCCTCCTCTGATTTCAGCTACCTCCAGTACCTTCCTAGTTATTTCTTGGCTGTGAATGGTCTGGTTCCTACCTCATCCAGTTGTTGTCTCTTCTGTTTCACATCCTGTGGGATTGGCTTTTATTCCAACAGCATCTCCTGCCAAACCTAGAAACCACTTCCTCACCCCTCCCCATCCACCTGTTCTGACTTTCTTTTTTTACTTCTTTCTTTGAAGGGGAAACCCCCTCCCCCTCAGGTGATTTCCTTTACTTTTCTCTGAAACAACATACACCTGGAAGATCCCCACAGAGGAGGGAGGAAACTTGACAGTAGCACATAACTTTTTTTTTTTAAGTTTTGGGACAGGTTGTTCCTCCACACAATTTTATTTCTTATGTCCATGTTTGGTCTTTCTGCCTGCACTGTGATTTTTCTCTCAGTTTGGGTTTTAAAATGATGTCTTTTCATTCTCACTGACCAGATTATGGTCATGGCTAGCTATAACAGTCTGAATGGCATTGAGTTATTGGGCATGTCTAGTGGTGATTTGTTACTCAATCAAGCTATTTGTCAGTATATGTAATTGATGGGTGATTTGTAACATTATTTTTTTGAAATTTGTGCACCCTAACCTTTTACCTTTATTACCCCAAACTGCTTATCAAAACGTTTTTTAAACTACTTACCTTTAAAGGTCCTTTTTGCGATTGGGTGATGGGTTCACATTACCCACAGAAAAACACTCTTATCCAATTTGGGGTAATTTACCCAGGTTTGAAAAGCATTGATTTAACATGATACTTATTAGATGTTGAAATTTATATCATGTTGTTTTGTGTTGTGTTTCCTTTTATATTCAAATGTTTCTGGAAACATGAACAAGAGACTTATATGTTTATGGCACAAGGGAGCCCCACATTCTTCTCTGTGATAGGAACCTGAGAAGAGAATATCCTTAATGTGATATAAAAATGGAGAGAAAAAAAGTCACCTTTAAATAATCCCAAGGCTGCATTAGATGGAATTTCTCATTAAAACCCTTAGTCTTTGAAGTAGCACATGATTTGTGACGGCATTGTTGCAACAGAGCAACCTCATATTTTGTGCTAGGCTATATTAATAACAACTACAGGGCTTTGTGCGTGAGTGTTTATATACTTTAAGTTTTGTTTACTAGGTCTGATAAGTAGATTGCCGCTAAGGAAGTTTCTGCCACACAATTAGCTCTCATGTTTACATTGCTTTTCCGCTGATGGTTATATGTTCTGTAAGAACGAATCATTTTCTTTGTGCTAAAATCTTAATTTCAAATGCTCATAAAATGGTTTGTTACACATTCAGTGTTGTGTCTAGGTTTTGAAGAACAGTATGGTGGTGGTCTAATGTAGGAAGTAGAACAGGGGTGTCAAACTCGATTTCATTGAGGGCTGTATCAGGGTTGTGTTTGGCGGGGGGGAGCGTGGCCAGGGGCTGGGGCCAGCTCAACTTCACTCTTCAAGGCTCCGTTTTTGACCACGATGGTCTCCTGCAGCCCTCTGCCAGCAAAAATGGAGCACGCGGCCTCCCTGGGCCTCCATTTCTACTGGCAGAGGGCTGCAGTAGGCTGTTACGGCCAAAAATGGAGCCTGGTTGGGCTGCGCACAGCCCCTTCAAGCTCTGTTTTCACTGGCAGAGGCCCCGCGGGCCGATCCTTTTCTGTTTCCAGGGTGGCCCTGTGGACCAGATCTAAGCACCCCGCAGGCCGGGTTTGGCTTAGGGCCTTGAATTTGACACCCCTGAAGTAGAGGAAGAAAACAAAAACTGATTTGACCAAAACAATGGTTGGAATTAGCAGTTGGGCCTCCCTTTCACTTGGTTGTACTTATACCCGGTTCTTCTTCAATTTCTCCTTTTTGAGCTAAACATCAAGTTTTGAAAAATCCAGGGATTACTTGCTGGAATGCTGGTGACTTTTATACTCTTTTGGCCCTTCCAATTCACATTTTAATATGGGTATTAAATGTGGGTATTTTCTAAATGAGGAAGGTGATGGAAAGGTTGGTGGAGAGAAGAGTATTTTTAAGTATCTTCTTGCTAACCAAATACCACACCCCCTTCCTGTACCATGGCTCAATATTGAAATAAGTGGAAAATAAAGGAGAGCATTGTTTTGAGAAATGTATTCTTTATTATACAAAATTAGAAATGTATTTTTATCATGCCAAACATGCCAACATGTTTTTTTGAAGAAATCCTTTTTCGTTGGGGATTGCAAAAAAAAAAAAAAAAGCCAAATTAAATGTTGAGTAGTGTAGCGATAACCACAAAGAAGGAATGCAAGTTTCATAAACATCAACTTAGCTCTGAAAGAAAGGGATGAGATAGAAACCGAAGATTGCCCCGCCTTAATTCTCAGCAGAGAATATCTCCAGTAAAGTTGCAAGAGTCTGTTATTATACCTTGCAACAATAAGAGTTACAATAGTCCTTGTAGAGTCTATTTCCTAACCTGGCCTACCTCAACAGACTGGCATGAAGTTACATGTTTACAATTTGTGAAACCAATTTCAAATATATGTACGGTAATTATATCTCTTCATATTATTGCTCCCTTTCTTTGGAGATACATGCAAATGTGTGTGTGTGTGTGCGTGTGTGTGTGTTTTTCTGACTATTTTACTCTCTGTATTATGTATTCAAAAGGACATGTTGTTTCTCAAACTAATGTTTCCCTCATTTTCCACCTCTTTTGACGGTGTGTTTCCACTTGCAGTTCAATATACAAATAATCTTTCATTGGTTATTTCCGTATTTTAAACAGAGTTTCCTGCTTACCACATAGTTTTCTTGTGGTATGTAGCTTGCCGTGATTGTGGGAATGTAGGACATACGCCATGTAAAACAAGATAGGGAAACAGGGAGAGTTAGTCTTCTGAAATTCTTTCCAGCCATTTTTCCAACAGTTTCTAAGGGCGGCATCTGTTTATGCTTTGATGGAATGAAGTAATATATTTGCAGAGGCGGTATGTTTGGTGTGCATGTGTCTGTGTACTTTCTTCTCGGGGGCTAATCAGGATGTGTGCAGATGTGTTGCTTACCTAAGTCTGTGAAGGTCTAATCAAAGTGAGTGCAAAATACATTGCCTCTCTTTGGGGTGGGTGCTTCCGCTGTGTTTTCTTGTTGTTTTCTGTTATCTGTTCCTGTGTGTGTGAATGCAATAAACACAGGAAGGATTTTATATGCTCTCCTCTGAGTCGCATGGTTGGGTGAATTCAGAAGTGACCAGCTACTACAATACTTAACTTCCCTTCCCACAGGGATATATATGATGGCAGTTACAGTGTGCTTAGGTGAGGTGTCTGATTTAAATTATCAGAGCATCCATGTTGTCAGTTTTGATGGCAATCATTCCTTACTGCTTCCAATAACGTATGGTTCATCTAACATAAATAAAAGTATCACAGGAAGCAACAAGAGAAATACAACCTCTGGTAGTAGCTCTGATGATAAAATAAAAGCAGTTATCTCAAATATGTTGGGATGCTTAGTGGGGGTTTTTTTTTAAGAAAAATATTTTAACTTCATATGGGAAACTTCCCACCTACTAAAGAATCGCTATATGTACAGTTAGCAAATTGTAGATTGCAAAATCAGCAGTTATAAAGGGAAGCACTAAAGTTTTTTTTTCTTTTTAGTGGTTTCCCATATTTGTGTAATTTTCTCCACCAGAATTGCAAACAAATTCTGCCTGTAATCTTTTGAATAAGCAATTAACTTGTGTGCTTTTGGTGTCTTCCTTATGGAACATAAAGTGAGGTTAGCTTACTTCCCTGTTGATATTTAGGAAGGTCCCTCAAGATCTGGTTATGCCAGCAGTCTTGGGGGTCCCAGGGGACCAGTGACATTTTAATGTGCTCCCCTTTTTATGGCTAACGTAGTTACTCTCCATTTGTGGTTTGTATACTTTACTTTTTAATACTACTTTAATTTTATTAATGATCATATTTTTGTAATGATTGTTTTTATATTAATATACTGATGTAAGAGTATTGCTTATAAGTTGTAAACCGCCCCGAGTCTTCGGAATGGGGCGGTATATAAATGTAAAATAAATAAATAAATAAATAAATTATTTCATTTGATTGTTGTACACTGCCCAGTCACTTCTGATGGGTGGCTATATAAATTTGATAAATAAATAAAACTGTAAATAATAGAAGACTATTTATTCAAAGTAGCTTTAGTCACCTTTCATAGTAAGATTTTTTCCTTTCGGTTGGCTGGTTGAAATTTTTTCCTATATATTTTACTGTTCAATGTTTAAGTATGTGCTTTTAGTTTTTACATCTTTCATATGGTTCGTTATGCTGTCAGCCAGATGTTTGCACTGGATTTGGCATTTTTATCAATTTATTGAGTAGGACCTGGGATAGGCAGATGCTCTTTGATGATGTTAAAAAGATATAATCACAGGATATAAGCTGTTCTGAGTAAAGCAGTCTTTTGCAAGTGAGTAATGGTGATGTTGTCAGTGCTGATGGTATTCAAGTGCTGATCCAGTTGTTTTGGGATTACACCCCAGGTGCCTATTAGTATTGGTAATACCTTTGCTTGCTTTTGCCACAGTCATTCTATTCCTGCTTGCAGAATTCTGCAGGCAGGTGGTATTTCTTACAGATTTTCAATACACCATTGTTGCTACTTTTAATGCCATTGTTTATAGTTAGTCTGTGTGATCTTGCAGCACTTATTACGGTAGGGGTCCACTGTTCCTTCAGCTTCTTTACAAAGGTGGCATTTGCTATCTGTTGTCTTCTCAATGTTGGCTTTGTATGAATTTGTTCTTAAGACTTGGTCTTGTGCAGTCAGAATTAGCCCCCCTGTCTCTTCCTTCAATTTTCCCATTGCCAAGTCCTGTTGTTATTTACTTTGTCTGCTACTTTTTTTGGGGGGGATTGACCAGGTAATACTTTGCCTTGCCATGTCTCTTTCCTATTCTTCATTTGGTCTTGTAAGCCAATTTGATTTCTCTACAACTCAGTAAACATGCATAGTATACTATCTTCTTCTTCATTGTTATCCAGACAATTCAGTCCTTTTTCCTTCAACTGTCTGATGTACTTGCAACATTCCATGTCCATATTACTATTATTTTTATGACTAATACTCATATGTTTATACACCTAGTTTCTATTTAAGCACTTAAGGCAGTTCAGCTGATGGGGGTGGGGAAAGAGAATAGTAGCCCAGTAACAAGGGAAATTCCAGTATTTAAAATCTGTAGTTGGCAGAGTGGGTAGAATACATAGTGACAGAGGTAGCTCACTAAATTAAGTCCAAATCTCAAAATATATTTAGTCCCCTATTTGATTTATGGCAAAACTGGAAATAATCATTTTTCTATGAACTCCAATTTCTTCATTGGGCATTCTAATTTTTCTTCATTTAGCAAACTTTAAAAAAAGCAGTCACAAAAAGACTGTTCTTCCCTTTAAACAGCCATTTGTTTCCTTCATCTGTTCTTTCCGGGTGAAAAGAATATCAGCATGAGCTAATCTTCCTCAGCATCCAGACCTACTAAATGAGTTTTGTTTACTCAGAAATTAGCTGCACAGTCACTTAAACTAAAAATCATGTGATAAATCAAGCAAACCCCGTCCCCGGCCCAGGAGTAATTGCTATATAAAGAATTTAATTGTCTTTTTCACAAATGTAATCATTACTAGCTCTTTTCCCCAAGGTTATATGTAGGCTGCTTTAACTTATCTGAAAAGATAGATTTAAGACTGTCTTATCCTTCTACATTAGTTATAAATATAAAATAGAAATTTGCTCCCCAATGGACTGTTTTTGCTCCCCAATGGACTATTTTTCTTGATCACCACTGTGGACCAGTGATTTTCTCTTCCTAGAACAAGACCAGTGATAGGAGCTCATTGGGACAATATAAGTCTTCATACTTACAACACTGAAAGTATGCATGGAGTAAATATTAACTTTTAAAGCTTCTTTTAATTTCAGGGTTCCTCTTCTCCCCCTTTTTAAAGAAATTGCTCTCAAGAATTAACCTATGCCAGGAAGAAAGAAAACAGTGGTCTTTGTATTGTAGAAATCTGTATAGGAGAGAGTCAACTCTATGCATTCTTGTTCTCCTGTTTCAGGCACATTAGAACAAAAGTTCATCTCACATAATTTACCTCAGGCTACAGTGCATTGATGACAAATCTATGACGTATATGTGAAAGGTGACATGCCATTATATTTTGAGTGACATACCAGAGTTTACCAACTGTTGTCCTTGTTTGAGCTACCGAAGAAACTTAATTGAGCTAGAATACCAGAAATACATAACCCTGTATCCTCCAAAGCTTAAATTCTCATCATATCAGTACATGATCTGTTATCTTTAGAATTGTGATTCGTGGTTACATGAGAGACCAACTTGTAAAATGTGACAGGAACATGGCAGCTACATAGTTCAGTTGTTTTCCAACCACTGCGCGGGAGTCACTGTTTGTGCAACTAAGCGTAATTTCCCAGAGCAAGCCCAGAGGTTATCTGCGACCATAATTTCCAACATGAGCACATTATCAGTGATTCTATGAAGCAAGAAGAGCATTGAATTATAAATGAATATGTAAAGAATTGTTTTTCTTTTGTTTGGGGGCAGGGGAATTTTTGCTAAATTACTTGAAAAATATATTCTCTGCCAGTTTATATTACTTTCATATTCTTTCCTTATCTTTCCTCACTTTTCCAGGGATGTCAAGTTTTTATTACAATATTTGGCAACATAATGCTTTAGGAAGAAAATTAATGTTTATATTTTCATTGTATCATATCATTTTAGCAGGAATGGTAAACACATGAATTTAATCATACTCGAGAAATCTGGTTTTTTTAATTATTTCTTTAAATAATAACCTGACTAAACTTCATGCATTAACTTCATTTTCTCAGCAATTGTCTTGCCAATCAGGAAGGGCTTTTAATCATTTTTAAATTAGCTATTGAAAGAATAAATATGTAATATGTTTAGCTTGAAATGTGTCTTAGTGGAACTCACCTTTAGGTTAATAACTTTATAGCATTCAGAAGTATCACACTCTTATTCTCTGTGTTGTTTATGGTTCAGAGGAGGAAAAGGAGAAAAATCCGTCATCAGTAACTCTGAGTTTGAGCTCCTTACTTGTATTTAATTAAAAATCCAATTTGATTGGAAATTCAAACAAATTTATGTACTCTTGATAGACATATTGTCACGTGCTCTTTCTAGAAAGCTTATTTCTTTATTATGAATTCAGTGTCAGAATTAGTTTTGATGGGTATCATTCCCATTGCAAGTAAGGTATGGCCGTGTGGTGAAAGTTTGTGCATTCTAGCACATTCTGGTAACTTCCTTAGTATTCTTGCAACTGCAGCAGTTATAAGGAAGGGTTACCACACAGTAGTAGATTCAATGTTTTAAAGCCTTTCCTCATTTCTACACTGGCTGATTGGAATACTGTAGGAATTCGAGAAAGAAGAGGGGGGAGGGGCATAAATAGTTGTTACTCTGCAGAGCAACTCTCTATCTGGATTAGTCTTCTTGAATAATATGTTGATGGCCCCTGAGCTTGATTGTTTTCTTGTAGACGTTTCATTGCCCAATTAGGTAACATCATCCATGCTAGTAAGAAGTCACCCCTCACTATCACTGATCATGTTGTACCTAGTTTGGATAATGAAATGTCTGCAAGAAAACAACCAAGCTCAGAGAGCACCAAGGGCCCCTTATTTCAACCCTGAGCTACAAATATTCTCCTTTATTGGTATGTAAATATTCACAGAATATCTGCAGGTTTTCTCTTGGTTTTGCTAGATCAATTTTTTGTTAGTTTAATTTAGTCATTTAAGACAATTGGCCATAGCTGGATGATGTTTCATAAACATTCACCATCTACAAGGCGACTTTTTACTTTGTGAATTGACAAGTTGTATGAAATTTCCATTTGAAGTTTCAATTCCAATTCATTCTATCTAGAAATTGGAAGATTTTGCATGTACTGTACAATTATTACAGAGAATTAAATCTTTAAAATTCCTCTGTGCATGAAATTTTAGTGTTGCATTTTATGTTTAGATATAATTTGAATGAAACTAGAACAAGGAATGGTATCGGGCTTGATTGTTGGGACAGTAAAATTACTACTGTGGCCATATTTCAATAAGATTAGAACATAAAATATTTTTGATCATTTTGATCAGTTTTTAAGTGCTATCCTTATTGCCCTTGATAAATACTGCATTCCTGTAGTTGATCTTTTTCCTGGTCCAAAAGGCTTGTTGGACTGAATAAAATAACAGTTATTAGACCAGCTTGGTATATGAACAATAGTGGAGAAAATGGCCAAATGATAGCCAGCCAGCCAGCCAGCCAGCCAGTCATTAAAGGGACACAGGGGATTTCTGGACATTTCTGCTGAGACATCCTGCTCCAGTCACCATTGTCCTGCTCAAACATTCATGCACTGCTGTCTGTCTTGTATAGGTACTCCTCAACTTACAACCACAACTGCACAGTATTTCAGTTGCTAAGCAAAGCAGTTGTTAAGTGAGTTGTGCCTGATTTTGTGTCCTTTTTGCCATGGTTGTTAACTGAATCACTGCCTTACATCAGTTAAGAGACTCACACGTTCATTAGTGGAATCTGGCTTCTCCTACTAACTTTGACAGTCATCAACCAGCTGGAAAGGTCACACACGACGATCACGTGACCTGGGGATGGTGCAACCATTGCAAATATACGCCAGTTGTCTAAATGCTCACACGTTGATCATGTGACCATGGGAATGTTGCAATGGTTGTAAGTGGAAAGGCGAATTGTAAATCACTTTTTTCCAGTGCCACTGTAACTTGGAATGGTCACTAAATGGACGGTTGTAAGTCGAGGTATCACTTGGAAAGGCTGCAATTAAGTGACATAACAGGGAAGTGGCTATTCCAGACAGCATACTCCAGCAGAGATAGGTTTTAAGCAGATCAGGGCCTGAGTAATGGTGAGGTTTTGCTTGCCCTGTCCCATCTCACCCATGAATTTAGGTGCAATGAAGGATCGTCAGGATAAAAATAATATCTGATTGCTTTACCACATAAGATTAAAATGAGGGTATTATCTTGTCCATCAGATCAGGTAGTAAAATACCTGATTATTAGCCCTGATTCAGATGGCATGGAATCAAGCTATTGATTAGCACTGATTGATTAACGGGCTGGGCTTAAAAAAAATATATGGGGAGAAGCAAAATGCAGTTGGTTACATTCCAGTACAAATTGTTTAAACAGAGGATGTTTGAGCAGAAAGTATTTTATCTCCTAATCTTTTTTTTCGTTCCCTAAATTAACAGGAAAACGGCAACTGCAGATGCAGAAGGAAGATATCCCATTTTCAAGCAATTTGAGGCTGTTTTGCATCAGCCTGCAGAACTGGTTTCTGCTGTGGCTTAATCAGGATGAACAAACCAAAGAGGAATTGCAAAAATAGTGACAGTTGTCCTCTTTAAAGTAATTGAAAAAACTACGTGCAAGCATTCTGAAGAAATGAAAGAAGTTGAGCTCTGGTCACGCAAGGAAGTGGCAGATTGGTTGTTGGAGAATGCGGTGCCCGAATACTGCGAACCTCTGAAGCATTTATCTGGGCATGATTTGATCAACCTAACCAAGGCCGATTTTGAGAAACCCCCTTTGTCGCGAGTGACTTCTGACAGCGGGCAGCAGCTCTTAGACATGATAGAGACTTTGAAAATAGAACACCACATCGAGGCACACAAAAATGGGCACGCCAACGGCCACCTCAGCATCAGCACAGAAGCTCTGACCAGTGAAAACGGCTTCAGCAAAGCCCCCAAACCAAATGGGGTGCCGAATGGCTACAGGAAAGAAATGATAAAAATCTCCATGCCGGATCTGGAACGTTCTCAGTATCCTGTGGAGTGGGTGAAGACATTTCTAGCTTTCCTTTATGCACTCTGCTGTTTCTTCCTGACCACAGTGACAATCTCACTTGTCCACGAACGAGTGCCTCCCAAAGAGGAGGAGCCCCCACTTCCAGATGCTTTTTTTGATTACTTTAACCGGGTTCAATGGGCCTTTTCTATCTGTGAAATTAATGGATTGATCCTTATGGGACTTTGGTTAGTTCAGTGGCTGCTTTTAAAATACAAGTAAGTAGACAGGTAGTGGTTGCTTCTGATGCTTGCTTTAAATTGTGATTTTTTTTCGGTGTCAGGGACTCTACTTAATGGTAAATGTGGGTCAAAAAAGTATTAAAGTATATACGAAGGGACTTGTGAATAAAAACTAGAGCAACAACTGAATAAAATATGCTGCAGAATAATTATTTACACAGTACAATGTGAACAATGCAATAATATTTATTCAATCATTAAATCAGCAAAATTTAAAAGAACAAAAATGGAGTGAAGGAAATACATACAGTGCCACACTAGCAACTAGCAAAATAATTCACTTATAACATTCACTTCTCTATTACTATATTGATATATTTGTTATCCAGATCATATGAATAGAAAACATTAATAGGTGTAAAATAAAAACTGTATATCCCCTAACAGTTTATTAGTTAAGGTGTATCAAATGGAAAGTAATGATTTATAACCAAGGTGATTATGTCTTTAATCAGTTTTGTCTTACTTTCATTGTGGCAACCCAAAATTTAGCTATTGCACACTTAATGAATGGTTTCAGATCCTAAAGGAGAAGGTTCATGTAAAATCCATCTGGACTTCCTGGTAATTTATCTGTTAGGGGCAAAATATAGTTTTGCCTAATATCTCTGTAAAATTGACAGCATAATTACTTGTGAGATCGTTTCAACTTCCTTGTTATCACATGGACAGATATGCTCAGCTACAAGGACTTTACTATTACTAATGAAATAGTAAAGTTTACTATTTACTTTACCATTTTATTATACATGCTTTGAAGAAGTGCAAATGGACGAATATCGAATTTAACTTTAAAGGATGCAATTCTCATTTTTGGGAAGTTTAAATTTAGCAAGTAACTTCTGCAAATCTTGGATCCCCTAAGATGAGAGAGGATGTTCAAGTGTGTGAAGAAGAAAATAAAATGGAGATCCAATTAGATTGTCCTACATGATAGAGAAATGTGTTGTCCAGAGAAGTATTATGACTCTTGTATACTCCCTACAATTTAGGAAATTTGGGAAAACTTTTGTAGTGTGGCATTTCTGAGATGTGGGATGAGGATAGGATATATAAAGTAGAGGGAAGTTTATCGTTATACAAGAATATTTCTTGACCTCATCATAAGATTAAGACTTGGGTTTTCAAAGAAGCAAAGTACAAACAGTCTGTCCAGCCTCCATAGTGTTACGTTGGGATTTTTTTCCTTGTTGAAAGCTTTCTCGGGACAGTTGTGATAAAATATGAGATATTTGGCAGTTTCATGTAAGTGATAATAAAATGTGCCCTGAATGGGACAGGGCAGGTGATTTTGCACCAGTTAAAAGGCTATAAAGTTGGATAAAATAGTTCTCAAAACCAGTTTATATCCAGATGAAGACTTTCATAATCTTGTTGTATTGTGTTTAGCATCTAAATTAAGTACGTTGAAATTTGGAGTTTCATTCGTAAATAGGAATCAGTGGAGTTCATGATTTCAAAGACCCAAACTGAAGATTTCAAAAATCCAAAACTAAGCCAGCAAGCATATCTATGGAAGAAAGATTGAAAGCAACATAAAGTTGTTAATCCCATTAATTTCAATTTCCATAGGTTTATCTTATGCTGAAAAATATTTCTTCTGGTTGTAAAAGAGAAATTTTGACAAAATGATTGAGAATGTTGGATTACTGCCTTCACTCTGACATAATGTTCTGTAATAAAAGTTGCATTATGTGATTTGTGAAAAAGCCAAATATTTGTTATGCAATCTCCAACTCGAAAAACATTTTGGAGTGCTTGCTTTTGAAATATGGCAATGTTTTGAGGGCAAGCATCCATTAATATTTCATATAATGGTCTGGATCCAAGAAAACTGTATTAGTAGTTTTGTACACTAAATGGAGGATTGGATAACAGCTTCCCTACATATTAGAGTCAAGCATTTTAGAGTTGCACAAAAAGTTTGTAAAATAGCATTAGTGGTAAATTGTACATTGCCCTTTCAGTGGAAAGCATCTAAAAAGTTTTCCCACAGTAAATCTTCGCAATCTGTTCAGCTTGATATTTATACGATATTTATTTTACACATGTGTGAATATAAATATATATAACTACGTTCAATTGCCTATTTTTGTATGTTGTCATACTACATAGATATTAACTGAAATCCCATTGATTTCAGTGACTGTTCTATAAGTATACTAAATCTGGAAACTATATCTGATTGAAAACATTTTGCTATCAACAGTAAAAATAAAGTCTCTTTGAGTCGAGTTCAACTCTCCCCAATTTTATTTTTTGATAACGATATAAAAGTGGTTTCTAGTTGCTTTCTTAGAATTTTTTAAACTTTCCAGTTTAACTTTCTGCCCTGGTATTTTTGGGTGGTTACCATCCAAGTTTTAGGCACGCTTTAAGCCTAATTAGGCTGCTTCAGAACATCTAAGATCAGCGAGGTACTTGTTACCCATATTTTTCTCTTAAACCGGAATGTTGTCTTTTAAGGCTGTTAATAAAAATTCAGAATAGCTTACATGAAATAGTTATTGAGATAAAATCAAAGAATCTGAGGAAATGTCTTCTATGTCTTGTAATAGTTAAGAATGTCTGAACTTTTAAGTAGTCCAGGGAGCTAGAAAGAGGCCTTACAACCAAGTATTACATATTGATAAAAGCAATAGAGAGTTTGAACATGAACATATTTAGTTTCAAGCAAATCATTTTTTTTTTTAAATGGCAAAAGGTCTCTAAACAGGGACTAAAGGCAGAATAACTAACTTAATGATTAGGAAGAAAAATCTCGTTTTTTTCTCAGTATAATTTATTTTTTTCAGCTCAGTTTTATTCAGCCTCTGCTAATAAATGTGCCACCATTAACTTGCTAATAAATGTGCTACCATTAACTTGCATGGAAAAAATGAGCACATCTGCACAGTGAATTTAAAAGCCCATAAAAACTTTAAAAACCCATGAATGGGGCATAAATGCATTTATTTGACTGGAGAAGACTGTGAATATGCATACAACCCCTCTACATCAGGGGTGTCAAACTCGCGGCCCATGGGCCAGATGCATCATAGGCTGGCCACGCCCACAGCCATGATGATGTGAGTTTGACACCCCTGCTCTACACGATATTATTCCAGATTATATCCCACACTTTGTTCAGTACGTTTTTGTAGCTCTTTGGGAAAATTTCCAATAATTCTGGGTTTTTTTTGATCATGTAGAAAAGAAACTTAAGAACCAGATTTAATGTAGAAACAGTTTGAAGAATCTTTTTATGCTTTCACCTACACTACAGTCTTCTTGGATCTATTCTAGTTCTATGAAGCTGGAATATTTTATTTTATTTGTTTTTAGTAGTTTTTGGTGTAAATGGAGTAGTGTCTTGTAACCACACTTTTTACAGTATTCTGAAGTGCTTCAAATTATACACAGTTCTCTCTACTTTTTCTTTCCCCTTTCAGGTCTATTATTGGCAGAAGATTTCTTTGTATAGTTGGCACATTATACTTATACCGTTGTATTACAATGTATGTAACGACACTTCCAGTACCTGGCATGCATTTCAACTGTTCGCCAAAGGTAACCTTTTTTTGTTTTGCTCTCATTATCTAAAAGCTTTTTTTTCCATTTTCTTAGATATTCTGGAAGAGCTGGCTCAGAGTGACTAATAAATTTCTTACCAAGGGAAATTGCCCAATTCTCCCCCACCCAAACAGATAGTCAATATTGCTTATTACTCAATTTTCTGTTGCTCAACCAGACAAACAGTTCTATATTTCTGTTATCCTGTCATGGCAAGCATTTGGTTATTGCATTGAAATAGACCCATGAAAAATACCCAGCTTCAAAGACAAGAAAGACTCTCAGAATTGATCTCATTCCTTAGGAAGGCCAGAGCATTCTGGCATGTGAATTTTGAAGGAATTTATAAACTCTCCAATTGCCAAATTTGAACATAATCTGATAGAAATAACTGCAACCAATTTAGGGTAGCATCCTTAATATAGTTCCACAGTTTATCATCCATAAAAATTGCTTGACAGTTAGTAGAAGCACAAGGCGGGGATAGGGTACCTCCTTTGGCTACATAGATGTAAAGCTAGACAGAGCCATTTAATAATTGTGTGTTCTGTCCAGACCAAAATTTTAATTAGATAAGGTGGAAGTGGTTTTTCACAGAAGGCTAATTGAATGGGGCCCTCTGAATCTCACAGGATAGACTGTTCCAAAGTCTAGCAACCATGGAAAAGATGCTTCTTAGACATTCTGTAATATTTAGCAACGTTTAAGGGAAGAGGCCTGGAATGCGCCCATCCTATGTAACGTGCAGTTGACATATCAGCAGTGTCACATGAGCAAAAGATGAAGCCTTGAGAACTGCCAAGTGCCACTGCATGCTGGGTCAGTTGCAACTTCTGAGCAGTCCTCAACAGCAGCTCCATGCAAAGTATATTACACTAACTAAGATTACTAAGGTTTGAATAACCACCAGCAAGACCTCTCAGTTCAGGAAGGGACACAATTGGTGACAACCCAGAGCTGTGCAATGGCTGCCATAGTCATGACTGGACTTGAGCAGGACCTCAGGAGGATCACCAAGTCACCAATAAAGGAGAATATTTGTAATTCATTGTTGAAATGAGAGGTCTTTGGTGCTCTCTGAGCTTGGTTATTTTCTTGCAGACATTTCATTACCCAAATTAGGTAACATCATCAGTGCTAGTGCCAAGGATCCCTGATCACCAATTTTTACACAACTCTTGTCTTAGGGAATGTTACCCCAAGGTAGAGGCAAGGATGAGGAGAACTCATAGGAATTCAGAGGCTCAAAGTTTGTTTTACCATGGTTAAGTCTAAGCTGGCACCCCACCCACCCCCGATTGAGTCTTTCATAGTCTCCAAGCTCTGGGTAAGCACTTGAAAGGCATCTCCTGCCCAGTATGAGGTGCAGACAGATAACTAAATCCATTAACTGATGATCTGTGTACTGATAATACCATACCCGATACTGTTGGATGATCTCACCCTGCAGTGTGATGTAGGCGATAAATAGGTAAGAGGAGAGAATAGAACCCTAAAGCATCCCAGGTAGAGGAGGCCAAGGAGTGGACCTCTCCCCTGTACCAGCACCAATTGGAACTGATCATGGAGGAAGGAGGAAAACTAATGCAAAATAGTATCCATACTCCTAAACAGTACAGAGCCAGTCCAGAAGGATACCATGGTTGATTCTTGAAGGTTTTCAGCACAGGAACTTAAATGTCTGAACAGCTGTGAATCAAGCCATGCCTGTACTAGGTCTGACATTAATTCCTATTCTTGATCTTAGTTATTCTAATATAATCCTTAAAAGAACCGTGACTATTTCCTGAGTTACATGATGTACATAAGAACTGATTTCTCTACAACAATGAACATAATTGAATTCTGGAAGCCACCATTTTCATGGAGAAATAGATTTTAAAGAATATAACTTATTAATATTTAATGGGCACTTGTTTGTTTTAATTTGATTTGTTGACTTTATAACTGTTGTGAAATATTTTCAGACATGTCCATAAAACAGAAGTGAGCTGTTAATTATCTAACTTTGTAGTTATAGAATAAGTTTTTTTAATTAGTTTGATAGCAGTAATGTTACAGTATTATAAACACGATGAATGCCAAATGTATCCTGTTTCTCCTCCTTAATCCATATTTATGACTAGCATGTTTAAGTTGTTATTTATGAGTTTGGGAAATTAAAGTTTATTTTCTTGTCAGCTCTCTTAAAAACATGGTAATTGGGTTCTTACAATGTGTATTGCACTTTTCTTGCTAACTTCGGAAAATATTGCAACATATTAGTAACTGTTGTATTATAGCTGTTGTAAGCATATGTGAGCAACTTCATCCACATTTTTCTTTGATGTCAGCTAAATGGCATTGTTTAGAATTTTCAAAGGAACACGATAACTGAGTTAGTGATGTTTTAACCTTGGAAATTTAGATACCTGTGTAGGACTTGTTTGGGTTTAAACCAGTATTTTCCTACAGGATCATTGTAGTCTCTATTTTTCTTAATATCATACAATGCCAATATATAGAAAAAGTGCATATACAAATGAAGAATGAATCTATTAAACTTGGCCCTAACTTTGTGAGATTGAATTTGCCATCTGTTTATTTCTATCCAAAAAAAGTAATATTCATTTCAACCATTTCTTGTTAATCAATATTCTTTTGCAAAGAAGATAGGTCTGTTCTCCCAACCTAAACAATGATTCAGACTTCTTGTTGTCATTGACTGATTATAGTAGAGAAACAAAGAAAATGATTGTGCTGAGCAAGTCTGATATTTTAACCTATTTATGTTGAACAATGAAAGTGATTTTAGGTTCCTACTTTCTGTTTTGATGAAATAATCATGACTAGGGGAAAAAAAGAAATATGGTTATGTAAAGAAAAGTTCCCTCTGCAATTTTCATAAGAGTTATCTGTGTTATAATTTTAAAACTTGTGAAGAGATTTGCGGTTCTGGAAAAGATTAGAAAACATATTCTTGTAAAAGCTTTTGTATAGTACCTCCCTCAAACTTATGCTATAATCCATGAGCCCTTGCCTTGGAACAAAATTCTTTATTGTTATTTATTCCCTCTGCTGCTTTGATTCATTCAGTGGCCTGGAAATTTAATTACTTGCAGTGCAATGTTTTACAGTTAGGGACATTTGAACTAACGTTGATTTGTCCCTTCCTCCTTCTGAAGCTTTTTGGCGACTGGGAATCACACATGAGAAGGATCATGAAGCTGCTTGCCGGGGGTGGTCTGTCAATCACAGGAGCCCATGACATGTGTGGTGACTACCTATATAGCGGCCACACAGTGATGTTAACTCTGACATACTTATTTATCAAAGAGTGTAAGTGCCTCCATTATTCTATAGAGCAATATATATTATTTGATTAATTGAGATCACCCTGCCAAGGTGCTGCCATTCACAAAGCTTTATGCCTTTATTATATGTTTTTTTAAAGAAGTATCTTTTGTAGGGTATAATTCTCCCCCAAATAAAGCAACTCAGAGAAGATTTGTTAAGGATATTGACTTTTCAATGATATGTGTGTGTGTGTGTATATGTATATATATATATATGTGTGTATCTTCGGTTTTTCGGGTTTTTTCCCGCGTAGATTTGAAGGTTTCTGGCGACGTTTCG
>JANHFL010002259.1:169211-182759 GCA_032468155.1 Oxyrhabdium leporinum
GCAGAGGCAGATTTTTTTTTCTTGTTTTCCTCCCCAAAAGCTAGGTGCGTCTTATACTTCAGAGCATCTTATACTCCGAAAAATAGTAGTATCAACCTTGTTAACTCTCAAAACTCTTTTGTCTCCTATGTACTGAAAATGGACTGTGATTAATACGTGTGTGTGCGTGTGTGCGTTTGTGTGTGTGCTTTTTTTTCTTTTGAGAGCGGGCATTAGAATTTCATTTTTTTAATGTGTGCCAGTGTGTTCACAGAAAAAAAGTGACACTAAAGGTTATCTTATCTTATTGTTAGTCTGTTGTCTGAGATACACAAAGAAGGTTGGATGGATGAGTTTGAAAGAGTTTTGCAAAAACATCACAGTTAGGTCATTTGATTGTTCATGAAAAGCAAAACAGTATATTAAGAGAGGTTTCTTGTACTCCAACTTCATAAGAGGTCAGGGCTGGATAGATTTCTAATACAATTTTCTCATGCTTTGAAGAAGCCTTTTCTGTAAGATTGTTTTTATATTACAAAGCCTAGACTGAATCATGTTCCTTGGCATTTAAAGTTGAATGTAATATGAAGGAAACGTACAGGTCAAAACCAAGTTAAATGGTAGCCTTTTAAAGGGGGGATTGACCTATTCTCTAGGGCACCAGATGGCAAGACAAGGTAATGGGGGGACGTTTGTCAGAGATCCAACCTAAAGGTAAGGAGAAATTTTCTGACAGTGAGAGCAATTAATCAATGGAATCACTTACCTCTTGAGGTTGTGGGTGCTCCATCACTAGACATTTTCAAAAATACACTGGACAACCATTTGACTGGGATGGTATAAGGCTCCTGTCCTGAACAAGGGGTTGAACTAGAAGACCTCTGAGTTCACTTCCAGCCCCATGATTCTATGAAATCCCAATTTGATCCAATTTGCTTTCATGCTAAACTAGGCTTTTTAAAGGTCTGTTTGACAGAAAGATATCATATATAGGAGGTATTGGCTGCTGCTTACCTAACTATCTCATGATATTTGTTAAAGGGTTATATTTTAGACCCTTTTCATATTGCTGAATTAACAGTTATCCCTTCTTTTTGAACTGGCAAAAAATTATACCAGAATAGAATAGGCTGTCGTCATTGCTCATCCTTACTGTCCTTTTGGTCCCCCTCACAGTTGAATGGTGCTTCCAGATTATATAGAGCAGGCACTGTATTCAGCAAGCTCAGTGGACAATTCTTCTGTATTTGCTACACTTCATCTTCAACATGTGATCAACTGGCAGAGAAACCACCCCCTCCCCAACCATAACATTGCAGCAGGAATGAAGCGGGTTTGGATGCAGAAGTCTTCCAACTCTAGGCTCTTTAATAAAATAATGTGGAGCCATGAGGAGAGGTGAGTCAGAAGTAGCATTTATTTAGGATTTTGTCTCCCCTTCCCTTCCCTTCATATAGAACTGTTGGAATTCATTGTTGGAATGTATTTCTATGCAACCACTACAGCATTATTCAGCCAGAAAATGGCAATATTTACAAATTTGGATCTATGGTATATAGGCTATGCTCTTTTGTTCTGAGTAGAGTTTCATGTTTCCTGTTACAGTTAAATAGTTGCGCAGTAAAGCACATGGTGACTGTACTCTTTGTTTGCCCTGTGTGGTGCTTTATATAAACAGAATTCCTAACAAGAACAAATGCCAACTTCCAAATTCTTACATGTGCTATTCAAGAGGCAGGGAAAGAATTGATCCAGTTAATCTACTGTTACTCTTGTCCAGCCTTGCACTGAAATAAAACACAGTCCTGCTAGAGGAGTGATTTAATACCATTGTGCAGTTTTGATAGAGCACTGTACAGGATTGCTTACTCAGTTCTCTAGTGAGGCCACAGTAGCGTACATCAGACAAACCTAACCAGGGTTGAGAAGGCAACACACCCCTTTCTGATCCCAACTGCTATTGGTCACCCAACAGCTTCATGTGGTCATTCAAGAACAATTTGCACAAAAGACTCCATACAGTAAGAGCTTTCCCATGAAACGTTGGACCTAAAAAAGTTCTGCTTCATGAGAGCATTTAAACTACTAAAGAGTATTGATACTTGGTTCAAGCAAGTGATGCAAAAAAATACCACACCCTTTTGTAGTTAAATAATTTTATGAAGTGGAACATCCGTAGATCTTGTGTTTCATGTGAAGGCTATCACTGTTTGGAGTCCTTTGTGCAACTAGCTCTTCTCTTGAAGCACCACGTGAAAACTTAACTGGACTAGAGATCTCCTGGATTTTTATGCACCAGATTGTGGAGTTGTGTAGGCGCTATATATTAATATGTAACCATATTTTCATCCCTGTGGACTATAAGGCTTAAATGTTACCATTATATGTATTTTTCCATGATGTTTCCAAGCTAAGAAGATTTGATTGGCTTATAGTTCAATTTTAGGTATATCAATCTATGAAATAAAAAATCTAGTATCTTGGTAGGACTGAAGGGTGAAGATCAGGACTAGTTCATATGAACTAGGGATGCAAAACTGAATTCAGCCAGAATTGAAATGCTGCCCACTCTGATCAGAAAGAGTCATAATCCCAGCCTCCAAAGCTTCTCCTTTCCGACTTACGTCAAAAAGTGTTACGCATTTTTCCACTGAGAATATGTGGCTATATCTGGACCATTTTTTGTTAAGGGACACTGCTCTAACCTAAATCAAATGAACAAGAACAGCTTGAAGGCCTATATCAGATAAAAACATTTTCTATACAGGCACCCTTTGTTTGTGTATTAAGATTCTATTGGAAATTCAATTATTTTAAAATGGCAGCTCTGCTCTATCAAGTGAGATCTAAATTAAATTCAGTATTAAGCCTTCCAAAAAGTGTGCTTCCTTTCTCTTTTTTTATGTTTATGAAGAAGATAGTTTATTAGCATATATGTTTTAAAAGCCAAAATGGAAGAGACTACAGTAAAATAAATGAATTCAGCCTCAAGTAGGCAGAATCTCTTTAGCAGTATGTAATAAGGGAGAAAGGGCAACGTTTGGAACTTGGTTTGTGATCTTTGATCTAAGATGAGTACATTCTTAAAAAATAACAGTTCCTGTTTTCCTCTGAAATGTTGGCTGGCATGGTTTCAAGTGTCAGAAAAGAAAACCTAGTTTATATGCAGATGAACACTAGGACAAATGGTTTCCATGGAAGTAGAAGAGATAACACTAAATGCTAAAGATTAATGCTAAAGATTAAATATGGTTGAGGTTAGAGAGGTGAAGGATTTTATTTAAATAAACTAACACAATAATTTTAGAATATGCAGATCAGAACCTCTTATTTTATAGTTTGTATCCTTTCTAAATCTTGCAGTATGGACCTGTTGAAAATTGCATTAAAATGTATAAATTAAGAAAATATGTGAACAAATAGGCAAAATGTGTATACAGAAAAAAGATAGGTTATATAATTTTGTGTTCTAGATGCATGGGTTAAAGAAGTGGGTGTGTGTGAATGCATGGCTAGATTTAACAAATGTAGACTGGAACGAAAAATTAATGAGAATGAAAAAATACATCATATATAAGAAATTGTCATGGACCAGATATATATTGATTGATCCATCCATAGGAAGAGCATCAAGGATGGTAATACTGAATTATCATTCTTAACCACACAGTATAAAAGAGTTTAACACTTCTACATAAGAATGTTTAATCATTTCTTAACATCCATTTGATTAACAAAAAAAGTAATAGACTGTAATTTGACAAGTTTTTTTTTCCTTAATTATTTACAGTTCAAGATGTGACTTGTGAACTGTTTTTAAAACAACTTGTTATGTCAAATCAAAGTAATTATGTACGGTTTTACAGTGTTATAGTTCTATACAAAGACTGTAATAAAAAATATGAAAATATAAGTGCTTATACATATACACTTTTTTAATACTGTTCCTATGTTGTTGGTATCAGCTTTATCTTACTGTATATAAATAATGTGCATGGGGAAACTGTTGAATAATATAGTTAACAGAAGTAAGAAGCAATTTTAATTCAATAGAACTATTTTATGTTTACACATTAGATGTGAGAATTCAGCAACTCTTGGAAGCTTTGATAAGTGTATAATCAGTAAGGCTGATTTAAAACAACTTTGAGATTGACCCACATTGCATTTTGTCCACATGCTGACGTGTTATAGCTGTGAGAAATGTTCTTCACACCACTACAAATGCTCCATACCACAAACACATATGAGACAAAATGGCAACCTACATGATGGTTTACTCATGAATCATGAAACAGGTTAAGACCAGGACTGTCAAACTCGCGGCCCACGGGCTGGATGCATCATATGCTGGCCATGCCCATGCCCAGTTTAGGAAAGGGGAAAAAAGTTGTGATACATCACATGATGACACTGTGATGATGTGAGTTTGACACCCCTGGGTTAGACAGTTTTGTTAGGTATGAGCCATTTTGATCATGACAGTTTTGTCATGATCATAATGACTCATACCAATATAGGAAAGGTTAAGATCTGAAATACATCACTGGTACTCTTTTTTTGGGGTGATAAAAGGTCTCTAAACCATAGACTAGTTTAAAAAAAAAGAACCCTCTTATCTGAGAGCTAGAAAAGTCATTGCCATTTACAAAGGCAGCACTGGGATGACTTGAAAGGTTGACATGTTAAGAACTGATAAGAAAGAGCACTAACACTAGCAATAGCACTTAGACTTATATACCACTTCACAGTGCTTTACAGCCCTCTCTAAGAGGTTTACAGAGTCAGCTTATCGCCCCACCCCCAACAATCTGGATCCTCATTTTACCGACCTTGGAAGGATGAAAAGCTGAGTCAACCTTGAGCTGGTAAGAACTGAACCCCTGGCAGTCAGCAGAATTAGCCTGCAGCACTGCATTCTCACCACTGCACCATTGTGGTTCAAGGTTGCCTTGAGAACAAGATTAAAGCAATATAAAATATGCAGTTGAAACCACTGAGTATATTGGTGTCATAGTAAACATTTTTCCTCTGTTGTCTGTTGCAAATTTAAAATCACAGAAATTTCCAAATTAGAATCCGGAACCAGAAGAGGAATGTACAATGCATTAAGTTTAATCAATGCAACTAAGCATAGTCATGCATATAGAGTGAGCATATTTTTAAAGCGTGAACAAGGAACCAGTAAGCCATAATTTTTACAGCACTGGGATAACACTGATAATACAACCTATGGCAGTCATATATTTGAGGCCGGTTTCTGCTTGCACCAAGAATACATATTGAGAGAGAGGTATCCCATCACTTGCAAAAACTTCACCATTGCTTACATTTTGGTTCTAAAATATATTTTTATACTCTAAGCTGCACAACATTCCCTTTATTCCATTATGAATGAAACACTTACTTCTAAATACAATATTTATTGGTCTATTTACTGTATTTAGGAATTGCTGAAGACCTGTCATTTATCTTTCCCCCCTTTTGTTTATATTGAGCTCTTGTATGCAATATCTAAAGGTTACCTGTGCATACATTGAAAAAAAGTCAATTGCAGATATACTGTCAAGTTGAGAAGGGATCCAGAAAAGCCAGCCTGGTAAATTTGGGTTTTATAATCAGAAGATATCTAGACAAGAGCAGATGGAAGATTATAGCAAGTGAGTGCAGGTAGTCCTCGATTTACAACAGTTCATTTAGTGACCATTCAAAGTTACGATGACACTGAAAAAAGTGACTTATGACCATTTTTCAATACTTAGGACTATTGCAGCATCCCCATGATCACATGATCAAAATTCAGATTCTTGGCAATTGGCTCATATTTATGACAGTTGCAGTGTCCTAGGGTCATGTGATCAGCTGTTGCAATCTTCTGGTGAGCAAAGTCAATTGGGAAGCCAGATTCACTTAACAGCTAGGTTACTAATTTAATAACTACAATGATTCACTTAGCAACTGTTGCAAGCAAGGTCATAAAATGAGGCAAAGCTCACTTAACAAATATTTCACTTAGCAACATACATATTGGGAGACTTCTGGTTTGATGTCGCTGTGAGATCAACGCAGGAGAGCGGGGCTCCGCATCCCCATGCTGAATCCTCTTTGTTGGAGAGCCCCACAAGGGGCTGAAGTCACCCTGTAGGGGTGACATATAAGGAGGGGCATCCTGCAGGTCCTGGAGAGCAGCAGCTCTCCTGCTGGACCCAGGATTTCTTCCCTCTTTGCCAAAGACAAAGACAAGGTAGCCATCATGGCTGCCGTGAACCTGGGGCAGCCGAAGAAACTAAGATCATGCTGAAGCAGTATGAGAGGACAATGATTGGAGCTGGGTGAGGTAATTTTTAATTTTTGCCTAAGATTTGACCCTAAAGAAAAATAATCCAGCAAAGAGCCTCTTTGGAATGTTTTTAAGCGGTGATTAAAGAGAGCAGAGAGAAATTGCACACTAACAGGAAATAAGCAAAAGTTATACAATGCTGAAAGACTGGATGTATAAATCTTATTGGCATGACTTTGAATAGGCATCTGAAAATGCTGGATATTTGATTGTTTACTGGATATTTCTTTTTTGAATTGATCAAAATAAATCAAAATCAAAATCAAAATAAATAAACTGGCAGGATAGTTTTAAGGTTGATTTTTAACATCGATTTCTAAGCTGAAGGTGCCATCTACTGGTTGGATATATACTATGGCATACTCCTGGAAGAGCAAAAACAACTCTGGAAAATTTTTATTTAAAAAAAAAAAGAAAATAATACCTGGAGGTCTGCTATATTATCTGGTGTTTTACACTTGTTTATCTTACGGTTATTAGAGGATCAATCTAGATAACCTGGAGGATATCTAATGGAATAACTTTTGAATACTGATTTACCAACAATTTAAAGAGTGGATTTAAGGAGCTATTTGGGAAATCCTCTGAACTGTATAATTGGAACCAACTGACTAACTGCAGGACATAAATAACTGCAACTACTATATCCCCTGATGAACATTGTTAAGATCAAGTAACCTGTTGGCTTTGGGAAGTTAAAAAGAAAAGAAAAGACTTCTGAGTGGTTACAGATTACTGATAAAACATGGAGTATTACTTGGACTTTTTAAAATAAGGCGTGGCTCATCAGGAGGAATCAGAGGAACTTCAAAAAGAAACTATCTTGGCTATTCAAAGCTTTTATGATGGGGAACTTCTGGGAGAGAAAAGATTTACTACATGACATAACTGGAAAGACCAAAATTGTGCAACAAGGAATAAGAAATCAAGATAATGAAATCCAGGCAACAGGGGAGATGCCTGGAAGCTTAGAAGATGAGATAGAACAGACTACTCAACAAACAGAACAAGGAGAAAAGAAGGAGGAGACAATAAAGTTGGGTGAAATAAAGTTGGGAGAATACATACTAGGAGGTAGAAAAATAGAACTGAAGAAAGTGAAAGATACTTTTGGAAAAAAGACAGAGGATTTGGCAGACCTGCAGGTGGATTGGCAGCAAATAGTGGAGATGGAAATAATGGTTGGGTTGCATATGAAAGAGGTAGATAAGGATCCAAGGGTGGAGTATGGGAGGCAAGAGAAAAAGAAAAGAACTGAAACTTCCAAGAGAATGAGAGATGATGGATAGAAAGGATTTTCTTCAAAAAAGGGACAAGATTGATTGTAATAAGAATCAGAATAGATTAAGAAATGAGAAATAAGGGGCAATATTGTTATACATATTTTTTGCATAATATATCTAAAGTGAACGTCAGAGGTTAGGATTATTTTTTTGAAAAAGGGTGTTACCAGATATGCTCAAGAATAGTGTTGTTACTACTGGATGGAGGTGGCAAATATTGAAAAAATGAAGAATGAGGGACTATGTGCTGACATAAATATGCATAATAACATTAGAACCATGTAAGCTTGATCAGTCTAGTATTTCCTAGCATGCACATTGTGGATTTCAACACTGTGTAAACCTGACTCATGTTTTATTGGCCGTTCCACCCTGATTCATAAGCTTATTTATGACGTTTATACTAGAAAATTTTCTATAATGGGCTTCATATCCCTGTTGGAAGAAATTCAAATAATTCAACTCTTTCAAGACTTGATTTGCTCAGTATGAATAAAGTTTGCCTTTATAACATAACAGATTTTTGTAGTTAGGAAATAGGGCGTTCTTAAATTGTCTCATGTTGTAGATAAGACAATGTTTTTTAATTGCAAAAAGATTTTGTTTTCTGGCCCTAACAGTTGCACGCCATCAAAATACACTGCAGGCAGCAGCCCTTATTTTCTTCGGAGTGCGACAGAAGCTCCTCCTGATTAAAATGTACTCTGACATGGTTAAATGTAGGGAATCCTGCCATCTCTTGAATAAGGTGCTCCTAGAGATGTAGCAACATGAAAGTTTGTGCTTTTCAATTCCTGGCCATAACCAGGTAGTGACCCCTTGGAGAGTCACAGTTTATAAATGCAGACAGTACTAAACCAAATGAGCTAGCACAAATTCTCTGCTTTTAATGCCATTCGTTCTCTACTAGTATGCTTCTGGCTCAGAAACTGGATGCATTTGAAAGCCAGTTAAATTCTCAGTTCTCATGTTCTTCTACCGAAGGACAATAAAAGCTCTTTTAAACATTATTGGCCAGAGCGACAGTATTTTACAATATAAAAATGTTGCCACTATGACAATGAAATATAAACCCATTGATAGTGGTGGGCTAGTAATGAAATGGTCATTATAATATTGTGACATGCCCATCCTTATCTATTTGCTTGAGAAGTTGCAAAACAATTAGGATATGTGTTGCAATGTCATGATGCACATTTCATCCTTTTGGCATCATCACATTTAGAACAGGCACCTTCGATGGTTTGTCACTCACATTAAATGAATATTCACAATAGCTAGTTATCTCTGGTCCATTTTAATTAACACTATTGTCCAATAGTAAATAGCCTAAACCAGGGGTGTTCAACCTTGGCAATTTTAAGACCTGTGGACTTCAATCCCTAGAGTTTCTCAGCCAGCCATGCTGGCTGGAAAATTCCAGGAGTTGAAGTCCACAAGTCTTAAAGTTGTCGAAGTTGGATACCCCCAGCCTAAACTATATTTATGTATCAATAATTGTTAATGTTGATCTTTGATTTGAGAAGGTTGCGATACAAGTTCAGATTCCCCAATCGGCTTGATAATAGTTGTAACCCACACATCTGGAAGGATGAAAGTGACTCTTCAAACTCAATCATAAAGAAGAATCATTTACAAGAAGAGAAACTGAAATGAGCCAAGAATTTGGCAAGGGGAATCTGTGCCAAATAAGCATTAAAGAGCATTGCTGGAGCTTTGATTAGAAAAATTACTTTGACATGGCAGAGTTGCTAAGAACCCATCAAGTTGCTCCTTCTATTCTCATGATGATTCACAATAGCATCAGAAAGGAATAAACTTTTATAATTTGTGACTTTTCATGAATATATCTCATGAACAAAGAAAAAAGAGCCAAATTAGGTATTAAATTTGGAAAAATGTGGGTTGTATGTATGAATCATGTTTGTTATAATTCACATCAAAATTCAACCTTAATTTCATATGTATTGGCATTTTTTCAGATCTGCTTTGGTTTTCTCTGAGGGATACAGAAATTTTTACATTCCTGGAAATCCATATGCAAATAAACTACCGGTAGCTAAATGAGATTGAAAATAGAACTATTTTATATCAGATATGCAGTTTAGTTGAAATATTTTCATCTGGTTTACTACAATATTAAAATGAAACACATACTCCAAAATTCAACTAAAAGATAACTTGTAATAGCAGTCTAAATGGAAATTGAATATAATTCCTTTCTAGCAACTACAACTGAATACTCGGGATTTGCTTCAGAATAACGATGCACTTGTGTGACCACCTTGGATATTTCAAACTATCATTCCAAAATATTTTTTGTTTTAGTCCAAAAAATAATTATGAATTCTTAGAATTAATTTGTCTTCAGTTCTGTTGTCATACTTTAAGCTCAGATATTTTTATCTTAAGATAATGGGAGAAAAATTATTTTTAGATTAAAAAGCGGTCAGTTTAAAAACTCAGACAGAAAACTATACTTTGTAATAGCAGAGTTTTATACTACATCTTAGAAACCTTTCAGTTTTTTATATGTCTATTTAGAAGTGGGTCCCACTAAATTCACCTCAGCTTATTTTTAGGTGAAAAGTTATAGTTTGCTAATCAACAGTAGTACCAACCCAACTCAAAGTTAATTGCACTTAAAAACTCTAATTTCAATGGGTTGATATTGAGAATAAGGCTTTTTGAATTCAATAGGATGAATATCTGTGAAGATATGTATAGGACTGTACTCTAGATTTTGTTATTGGTTGTGACCAGAGCATATGGCTACAACCACAGTTTTATCAAAAGAAGTTAGATTAACTGCTAAGAGTCAAACTTCAGGTGACCTTAAATATGTTTTTGCACATAATATACTTATTTAAAAAGGCAAATTATAGAACAGGGATAATTGCAGCACATGGATAAAGGAAACTGAATTCATTCTTTGCAAGGGGTGCTCCTTTAGTAAAAGTGTACTATTCTTCTACTAGTATGTATGCGCATGTGTTATACTGAAGAAGAAATAAGAGAAAAATGGTGCTAGGAGAGGAAAATTGAAAGAAACAATTAAACAAGTGCCTGAAGCTGTGTTTGTGTGTCCCTATCCTCACGACACGGGGCATCTTTCCTAAATGCATTCACATATTTTCTACCATATGCTCCTAAAGTTGTGGCAATCCGGCTACTCCAACTTTGTATCTGTACAAAATGTTTTACAACAAGAAAAGCAGAAATGTAATAGCTTCATAACTTCAAAGATTTTTCCACTCCTAAAAGTGTAAAGACCTTTGAAGTTATGAAGCTATTACAAGCTATTAGTTTCAATACTACTACTAAAAGTATTAGTGAAAGAGGTAATTGTTGAAAATTGCCATCAGGGATACATATAAATACACACAGAGAGACAGTCACCCCTTATGAAAAAGTTTTCTTTCCTTTCTAGTTATGACAATTTTCCCCCACTTTAAAGGTTTTTTTTAAAAAAGTACAACACTGTCAACCATTATTTACCTTGCTAAACTAAAGCAAAGAATTCTTGCCATATCAAATTGTGCCTTACCATTAATTGAGAATAATTAAGGGTGACTTATAATTAACCTGGAATAGCTCCTATTCCAGTCACAGCTTAAGAAATGAAAAAGAGATATTTAAATAAAGCTGGAGGTATGTACTGTATGCATGTACATGTAAATGTGTGTGTGTGTGTATTTAAAAGGCTCCATAACCATCATTACGAGTAGCTACCGTAAAGGCTGGATAAGCTTCATAAGCTGTGTAGGTTGCCAAATCTTGTCCTAGATTCACTGCTTGCTTAAGTTGGGTAGCTGCGACAGTGGCAGCTGTGTTAGCAATATATCCTGGAGAAAAATTCAGAAAGAAAACTTTTTTTACCAGAAGGGTAGAGTTTGACACAATCCTTTATGCATAATTTTAGTCTACAATAATATTTACACCAAATATTGTTTTCTAAGCATGTTTTTAAAACCGAATGCATGGATTTGGCCACTCTTGGCTAATCAGTAAGGAAATAAATCATTACAGTATCAGACGGGATGGAAACATTCAGATGCCCACTAGTTGGCAGCAAAGATCTTTTTCCGGCCATTTAGTGATCATCTGGATTTTTCCACCCTAGTTTGTCAGTCCTACCTACAATTCCTACATTATCTATAGCAGTGTGCAATATTGACTAGCGTTTGCTGACTAGTGATGTTCATCTGCAGTGATACACACAGAACTGTTATGCCTTTTCTTCAATGTCCCAGCACTTTTAGTCAGCAAGGCCAATATAATCCAATGCTATATGTGTACAGATAGACCTCACTTACTGACTGTCTCATGTAGCAACCGAAATGGCATGGGGTGGGCTGGATTCGGCCTGCGGGATGCTTATATCTGTCCCGTGGAGCTGCCCTGGAAACAGCGAAGGACTGGCCCATGGTGCCTCTGCCAGCGAAAGTGGAGCTCGGGAGGGCCGTGTGCAGTCCTCCTGAGCTCTGTTTTTGCTGGCAGAGGGTTGCAGGAGGCCATCGCAGCCAAAATCGGAGCTCGGGAGAGCCGTGTGTGGCCCTTGTGAGTTCCATTTTCACTGGCAGAGGTTTGTAGGAGGTTGTTGGAGCCAAAAACGGAGATCGGGAGCCCATTTTTGCTGGCAGAGCGCTCGGGCAACAGGCATGAATGACATCAAGCTGGCAAGCCCCCCCCCCAGTGCCCCCAAGGTCAAACACAATCTTGATGCAGCCCTCAATGAAATCGAGTTTGACACCCCTGGCATAGGGTTTCCTGCCAGAGCAGGGCATTGGACTAGAAGACCTCCAAGGTCCCTTCCAACTCTGTTTTTCTGTTTTTCTGTTACATGCGTTTCCCTTCTACAAGACTCTCTCCTATTTAAGGGCAGTTGGAGAGAGTGAGGTAGTTCATAATGATGCATTTTATATCAGCTTTGATGAACCTAACGGATACCATTTTTATTGGACTATTAGGTTCACCTGAATTGAAAGGATAAAATGTTTCAGAGCTTTCCAACTAAATGAACAATGACAGTGGAAGGTCATTGTAATTAAGCAGTAAATGGTGCTGAGTTCAATAAAACATCAGTGTATCTTACATAATGCGGAAGCTCGAACAAGCCTAGACAAATTGATTTTTCTTTGTGGCAGGAAACAGGATGGATTTTAAATTTTTTTTAAAAGCCCTGATGCTTCTGAATGATTCCTTACAGGTATTAATCAAAAGGACTGACTGGTATGTATACTGTGTTTCCAGTAATGTAAAAAGAAAAAAGAGAGAGAGAGTAATTTAACATGAAAGATACTGTATATAAGAAAAATCCAGAAAGTTTTGGTTCTCACTAAGTGCACACACATATATATAATTAAATAGTATAAATAGGTACAAAATAAATAAGTATAATGAATTTAGCAATTGGGTCCCTAAATTACCTTGTACTCTTTATCATAGGCATTGTAACTGCAAGGTAACTTTTGACCATACAGTAATTTTCTATGGATGCGTCTTTCCCATGAAATAATTCCAGGTTTTTAGAAGGTAACAAAAAGGACCAGATCCCAACATCTGGAACATCTGGGAGTCATGATGGCAGCCTTGACTATGCAATGAAAGCTATCATCTTGGCTTTTCGCCTTCCCTTCCTCCCCATACCACTGCTCAACAACCTTCTGAGGATTACAGGCAGTCCTCAACTTACAATGGTTCATTTAGTGACCGAAGTTACAACGGCACTGAAAAAAAGTGGCTTCCAACCATTTTTTCACACTTATGACCTTTGCAGTATTCCCATGGTCATGCAATCAAAATTCAGATGCTTGACAACGGACTCATATTTATGACGGTTGCAGTGTCCCGGAGTCACGTGATCCCCTTTTGCTACCTTCTGACAAGCAAAGTCAACGGGGAAGACAGATTTGCTTCACAACCGTGTTACTAACTTAATCTCTG
>JANHFL010002259.1:312315-324392 GCA_032468155.1 Oxyrhabdium leporinum
CGGTATATAAATGTAAAAAAAAAAAAAAAAAATGAGCCTCTGAGGCTCTGTTCAGCCCTCTGTGGGCCTCCCCTGGCCTGTTGCAGGCCAAAATGGAGCTTCCGAGGGGCGGATCTGCCGCCCAGAAACTCCATTATGACCTGCAACGAGCCAGGGGAGGCCTCTGGATGCCCAAATGGGGCTTCTGAGGGGTGGATCACCCCTCAAAAGCTCCATTCTGGCTGGCAACGTGCAAGACAGATTTTGCTGATCCTCTCTAGTTGTTTGTAAGGGCGAACAACTGCTGTGGTGCTGCAAGTTTTGTAGTTTTGGACCTTGTTCGCAAACAGTAGGGGGGGACTTATCGCATAAGTTCGAGCGCTTGCTAAGGGAATGCTCGTAACCCGGGGATTACCTGTAGTTTCACAATCAGGAAACTCCTCTTTATTTCAAGCTTGGATCCCTCTTCCTTGTGAAATCCCAGCAGAAGACTGATACTGTGTTCCACTTTTGCCTTTTCTTCAAGGTAAACATTTCCTTTAACCACTTTTCCTTTCAGAATTCTTCGAATAAAACTGGAGAATCTTCCTAACAACTTTCCCCACTACTTGAATCAGTACAAAAGAGGTACATTCGGGGTGGGCTGCTGGGGGTTCACGGGGGTTCGGGAAGACCCTTAGCAAAGATTCTTCAGGGATCGCCGAACCCCCAAATCCCACTCCTGGCTGGCCCCGCCCCTCCCAGGAGTCTCCACGTGGCCCGCTGTGGATGCAGGTAAGTGCAGGAAACGCACAGAGGCTCGGGGCGGGCGAAAAACGGGATTCAGCATGTTTCCAGCCTGCCTAGATTGTCTGGAGCCAGGAGGAGGCTGTTTTCGCACTCCTGGAGACTCCAGGAAAGCCTCTGGACCTTGGGGAAAACACCCCCCCCACCATGGCGCAGGAGGCCAACTAGGTCATGCTCACCATGGCCACGCCCACCCAGCAACCGGGCAGCGAAACCGTTGCTGAGGTTTTTGAAGCCCACCCCTGGTTGCAGCCCCTTAGATACAGGACCTGCTGGTACTGTACCACCACTGCCAGCAGTTTCCTGTAGAGTACCACTGTGGAGAAGCAAGCAGGGAAGAAACAAGGAGTCTGAACCCTGATGAACTCAGCTTGCAAAGAAAAGGCTTATGTGCAGCCACTTTGTGTCCTGCTGAAGAACTGGGTAAATTGAAGGAGCTTAGGCTACTATCAGCCCTTAGAGATAATCCAGACAAACAAGCACTACTTTATTGTAAGGTTACAATAACAACATTTTACAAGTCTGAAAGTAAATACTTCACCCTTCCTTTTACAGTCCAAGAAACTAGGAGGGTCTCTTCTGAGACATTTGCCGTAACCCCATTCCTTTTGTGGATCCCTGCGTCTTATCTGTCTTGTCTGTTGCTGCTTTTCTTCCTTTTCTCCCTTGTTTCTGAAGGACATTCTCAACAGATTACTACAACTATGTCTTACTAACCCAAAGGTCATGAGCCAATGGTTATCTCAAGATCATAATAGTTTTAAGATTAATACATGAAGTGTTAATACATGTGAAATATTAATCAAAATCACGTGAAACATTAGTACCACTTTATAAAACCTTAGTAAGACCACTGCATCCAGGTTTGGTCACCACATTACAGAAAAATTGTTGAGACTTTGGAAAAAGTGCAGAGAAGAAGACGACGACTAAGGTGATTAAAATCCTGGAGACTAAAACATATGAAGAATGGTTGCAGGATTTGGGTATGGCTAGTCTAGAGAAAAGAAGGATGAGGGGTGACATGATAGCAGTATTTTGGTATTTGAGGGGCTGCCATAAAGAAGAGGGGGTCAACTTGTTTTCCAAAGCACCAGAAGGCAAGGTAAGAAAAAATGGATGGAAATTAATCAAGGAGAGAAGCCATAGCAATAGCACTTAGACTTATATACTACTGCTTCACAGTGCTTTTACAGCCCTCTCTAAGCAGTTTACAGAGTCAGCATATTGCACACAACAATCTGGGTCCTCATTTTACCCACCACGGAAGGATGGAAGGCTGAGTCAACCTTGAGTCTGGTGAGATTCGAACTGGCAAACTGCAGGCAGCCGGCAGTCAGCAGAAGTAGCCTATAGTATTGCACTCTAAACACTGCGCCACCGTGGCTCAAGCAACCTGGAATTAGGGATAAACTTCCTAACAGGGAGGACAATTAACCAGTGGAACAGTTTGCCTTCAGAAGTTATGGGTTCTCCATCCCTGGAGGTTTTTAAGAAAAGACTCGGCAGCCACCTGTCTGAAATGATATAGGATCTCCTACATGAGCAGGGGGTTGGACTAGAAGACCTTCAAGGTCCCTTCCTGCTCTATTCTGAATTGAAAATTGAAATCTTCAAGTCAGGGAGTTCAACAAGTGATTCTAGTACTTTATGAGTTTTTCCCTGCCCAAATTTGTGATAGTGATAAAAAAACATGTTTAGCTGCTAAACTGCAAAGGGAGGGGAGGGGCGAAGCTGAAACAATTTAAAAAATGGGTGAGGGGGAATTTCTGGGTCACAATTGCTGAACACAGAGCATTGGCAACATGCACTGTGTATTATAATTACATCTTTATTTGGATCTGTTATGTCACGATTGGGGAATGTGGCTCATTGCATATGCATATATAGAGGCGATGTTATGTTAAATGTTGCCAAATTTGGAATTCTGTGTAGGCAGTGGAGGGAAGGAGATATTTCTCTTAAATCCAGGACACAAATATGAAGAATGGGACTGTGAAGAACTAGAAAGATGGAAGTTTGCTGTGTTTGGATTTGAAACTTGAAAGATCAATCGTGTCAACTGGCTTTCTATTTTTGTGACATTAGCATTATCTCCAGTTTTAGAATGCATTTGCTAACCAGATTAATAATTGTGACTTAGTTTGCAACCCCTACTGTTTTTCATAAGTGGCTAAAGGAATTAAAAGGAGATAAAAGAAAAATGGAACATATGCATAACATTTGTAAATGTGCTTTGAATAAATATGTTAAGCAGGTATATCAGAACTGGTTTACTAAATAAGTTGTCTTATGGCTAACCAAACTTGTTGTAGATGGGAGTTCTCTCTTGCTTTTCCTCCTGGGTACCTAGTTATAGGAAAAGTAGTAATTCCATCACTACTCATGTGGGTACTTTGGCTCTTTGTTTCTTTGTGGCCTTTACCCACATTTGTTCTTCTATAGCAGATAACAGTTGCTTAGAAACCAAGATTTCTCTGCTATACTGAATCCAGGAACATGAGAAAGTTAAGAATAAAATAATGGCTTAGTGGTGTGGTATCAGAGAAGGATGGAACAGAGAAACGAATGGATTGCTTCTACTGGGAGGAGGAGAAAAAAAATAGACTGATACCATCTCTGTCTGTTTTGTAGTAAATTAGCTAGAATTTTGTTTTGCAATTGTTTGATAGGATCAAAAACAAGGAAGGAAAATCTCCCCTTTTCATTTGGTAGCTGGAGAAAAAAAAACATACAGGAAAAGCAGGAAGGACAAAGTTGATGTTAAAAATTGGTTCCTGGGCTGAATATGTGCTTTAAAAGTAGCTGCTTCTTATTTTTAACTTTATCTTCTCTGTTCCATTTATCTGGATGGAGCAAGCCTTCAATTACTTCAGTGACAATAAATAAATCACAGGTAGGTTCTTAGCTATTTCCATTCCATTTTGTCATTCTATAAAATAATTAAATACAGAAATTGATGTAATGTTAATTTATAACTGATTCAGTTTCCAGAGTAATTCAGCTTGTCTCTGTCTATAACATGCAAGCTTTAATCTTAAATATAAATATTTGTAATTTGAAATAATTATAGCCAAGTGATGTGTTGCTGATAGGAAGAGAAACATTGCTAGATCTAGAAGGCTAAATCTAGTCCATACACTTCACATAACAGAAATTATCAGTCTTGGAAGTCAGCAGAGGAAAAACAATATAATACTAACTGGGTTATAAAAAAAGAAAATATGACTAAAATATCCATTTACTGTTATTGCTGTGTTTTATTTTTAAAGAACGTACTAAGTTGGTTTATTGCACTGTCTCAGAGCTACAATAATGTATTATGAAACATATGCACACACAGAGATACACAAAGAAGCAGTGCAATTGGTGGGATTTGCTAGAAGGTCCCAAAACTGACATTTTCGGTGCTTTGAGATGAGTGAGGGCTTAGCAAAAAATGAATTGAAAATTGCCCAATCGTAGGCTAAAAGCTGGTGTGCAAATAAATGTGATAAATTTTACTCATCTGATTTATAATCCTATTTATGTATGGGAACAGCTATCATGATAGAGCAGAGTGATATTCTAAAACTCCTGTTTAATTTTTTTAGAAATAAAATGTACGGAGACTATCTATGGCAAACAGAAATACTATATATTGCAAATACCTTCATGTGTACAATAATTCATTTTTTAGAAATTTTTTTTATTCAAATAATACTAGTATTAATAGACCCATACCACAAAACTGTCCTTTATAAAACCTCATATATTGTGTCATATATGACAAGGTTATGACTAAAGACCAAATATATTGACAAAATACTTTTTTGTGATTGGTACTTTAGAACATTCTTGTACCATGAATGTCCCGTGACTTTGCCTTAGTTAGCATTATCTTGCAATTAAAGTAAATCAGTCACAGAAATATGTTTGACCCCCACTGGCAACATCAAAAGTATGTCTTAAGGTGGTTGTGGTATGCTAGTGAAGTGTGATAGCAATAATTCTGGAAGTACCAAATGAATTTGGTTGTAATAATCATGTATTAGGTGAATACATAAGGAATGAAACCAAGAAACACGAAAGTCTGTTTGAAGCAAGCATAAGACTCTCTGTATTCAGGTTATCAATGAATAGCACTGTTCCAGTATTTGAAGAGCTCCCACAAAGACGAAGGGTCAAACTATTTTACAAAGCACCAGAAGGCAAGACAAGAAACAATGGTTGGAAACCAACCCAGGAAAGAAGCAATGTAGAACTAAGGAGAGATTTCCTAACGGTGAGAGCAATCAATGAACAGCTCGACTTCAGAAGTTGTGGATGGTCCATCACTAAAGGCTTTCAAAAAGAGACTGGACAATCATTTGTCTGAAATGATGTAGGGTCTCCTGCTTCAGCGGGGGGTTGGACTAGAAAGCCTCCGAGGCCCCTTCCAACTCTATTATTCGATGTTTTATGAAGATATTGAAAAAAGCAGAACAATTTGCACTACAGGGTGATGCCTTAGAGCTAGGCTAGGAACTGCCTTGTTACAGTAACAGCTTACCTATGGTGTATGCCAGCAGAGCATTATCTGAAACCAAATGAGGTTACGCATAGATTGAGAAAGAATTGTTGGCTGTATAATTTGGCATGGAAAGCTTCCACCAGTTTACATTTGGTCAGACAGCATAGATCCAACTGGATCATAAATGTCTGGAAACTATTATGTGGACACCATTGCAGAATGCCCCAAAGTGCCTTCAATATATGCAGATGAGATTACAATAGTTACGATGTGTGCAAATATCACCCAGGTCACCAACTCATATTGGCAGATACTTAAACAGAACATTCCGCTCTCAGCCAAGTTGAAAAAAAATAAGTTTTATACAGGAGGAAATACGAATATGCTGAAATACCCATTTAGCTTCTTGACATTGTTTATAGGTTACAAAGAAGGCTACAACATAAGGTGAAGTTTTGCAATAGTGGTGAATATCTTCACAAGATCAAGCTCTATAAGTGGCAAACAGTAACATCCTGGAAGCTTGGCCTGAAATAAAGCATAAATTACCACTGAAAATTCAATCCCACTTCTCAGAAAAACAACTTCAGAGGATCGGGGTGGTGGTGGGGGACGACAATAGATATTAAAATACTGTGGTGTTCCATATATCCTTCCAGGTGGGAATTCATACCATGTTAATGCACTGTCATGCAACTCAATGCCCTACATAAGAGAAATACTGGTTATACTGCATGAAAAGGACACATTTCTCTTATATAGGGCACTGAGTTGCATGACTGTGTATTAACATGGTATGAATTCCCACCTGGTAGTATACATGGAACACTGCAGTATTTTAATATCATTGGGGGACAAAAAGGAAAATGAGACTCTGTATTGATCCTGGAAAATGACGAGACTAGATCTGTTGCTTATGGCAGCAGAAAATCTATCTTCTCCCTGTAGTCTATTATTTTATTTTTTTGTGTGAAATTGGCTTAATGATATATAGCTGATCTCAAACAGTAAAATGTAAGCTTAAGTGTCATCATGGCTGCAGTGATAAAAATTAAGGTAAGAGCAATAGCATTTGACTTATATACAGTTTCATAGCACTTTTTATCACCCTCTAAGCAATTTACAGAGTCAGCATGTTGCCCCCAACAATCTGAGTCCTCATTTTACCGACCTTGGAAGGATGGAAGGACGAGTCAACCTTGAGCTGGTTAGGATCGAACTCCTGGCAGTGGGCAGAGTTAGTTTGCAATACTGCCTTCTAATCACTGTGCCACCATGGCTCTTATATTCTTAAACTACAAGCTATAATTTACCCTAGAAGGATTCTTTTCTTTTTCTGGACACAGTAGGAATTTGAGCATAAAAACTGCTTTCCCTGCTATCTCCAGAGCAATGGAAAAGTGGAAACAGTTGTCAAAATGTCCAAACAATATTGGAGAAAGAGAAGAAAGCTCCATCTGATTCATAGCCAGCCATCCTTCAGTATTAGGACATGTTTTCAGAAGGATTAGATTGGAGTCCTGCATAAGGTCTGATAGATCAATGGATCTAGCTGCTACTGCCAGAAACCCACAACAGACAGGCTGAAATTTTAGCAAAGGATAAACTATGATAGATTCAGTATTATGTTAGGACAATGCAAAGCTTTCCAGACATAAAAGCAGCTGAGCTAACATGCGAAAAGCCTATAAGGAAAGATAGCAGAAGCTGAGGAAGAAAGCAAAAGTCCAAAGTCAAATGTCTAGTCCAATTGTTTGAAGTGGTAACCTTAGAAGGGAGGTTCTAAGGTCAAATTATAGACAACTGCAAAGCAATTATCCAACTGTTGATGAAGAAGCACTGGAAAAAAAATAGAATGATGGAGTAAAATCTCAGAGAAGCCAGTAAGGATGCTTCAGTGATTGACTCTTATCCTGTACTGTGCCTTGAACCTCTAGCTCCACTTACTGAGAGAGAAATTTGTTGGTGTATTAACTTGATTTGACGCTGCCTGATTCCAAACAACAAATAAGCTTAATTCAACAACTAGTACAGATAATCACTCCTAGGAATTAAATAGTCATCTATGCTGTACCGCATATTAGTATTTGGGATATCATACAAGATTAATAAATGGTTTTAATTTAAGGGAGTTGTGTGTGGAAATTTTGAAATTATACATTTCATTCATACAGGAAAATATACAGTAGCTGTGTGTTTGCATATGTGACTGTGTATTTGTGCAGACTGTGTAGTGCTTTGGATTCCATTCCCAAAAGGTACTTCAGATTGGGTGAGAGCACAAACACAACACTGATCTGCAACCGTTTGAAAGAGCTCTGTGTTTTTGCAGCTACCTGTCTGTTGTGGGAAAAGGTGCAATTTGCCTTAAAGATTTATAGACAACTGCTGTGTTCATCCTCTGAAGTACCTTTTAGGAATTCAGCTCTATGTCTGTTTGTATGTTTTGTGTGTGTTTCTATATTTCTGTGTATACATTTGACTTTGGTAAATATAATAATATAATATAATATATATTTAATATAATATATACTTATATATATTATATATATTAATATATTTATGTCAAATAAATGCAATGAGAGCTAATGTGGTTCAGGGATTGGGTTAGCACTGGGAAGATCCAGGTTAAAGTTGTAAAGAAGCTGTCTAGGTGATTTTAGATAGTAGTTCTCTTTCAGCCGAATCAACTGCTTTATTATTTTGATGGGATGAAATTGAAAGTGGGACTGCTACATTAGGGTATTGTGAGTTCTTGGAGGAAAGGTGAAATATAAATTTAACAAACAAAAACATGGAACAAAAAGAACATCAGGGCAACTAAGAAAGGATCAAAATGGGAACATACTGGATGAAAGAATGACTATCAGGATACACTAATGGACTAATTGTTTCACAATGCCTCATATCCAGCAGCATGGGGGGGATGAGATGAAAAGAATGGAAAGAAAAGATGAAAATTAAGATGATCCATAGAATAAATGGCTATTTTCACTTTATTCTGATTAAATTTTGGAATGAAACATTTGGAGGCCTGTGAAAAATAAGCATGTTTAAAGAGATAGTTGGAACAGACTTTCCCAGGATCTAATAGTGTCTAATTTCATTCCTATGTTTTACTTCCTCCTTTTAATTATTTTGCACTGCTCCTGATTTCTGCTTGGGCCAAATTAACTCTTTCTCAGGATTGTTTTAATTATCGTTCGAAGTCTAAACCAGGGATGTCAAACTCGTGTCGTCACTGCGTTGTTAGGTGACATATCACAACTTTTTTCCCCTTCGCTAAACCAGGTGTGGGCATGGCCAGCGTGTGGCGCATCCGGCCCGCAGGCCGTGAGTTTGGCAGCCCTGGTATAAACAAAACCTGTTATAGCAGTTAAGGAATTTTGCTGGCCTGCCTTAGGTTCAGAAACTAGGCTTATATTTCTGAATAAAGAAACCTAATTCATGACTTTGATCAGATTTGGCTATGTAAAATATCCTTATTGAGACTGAATTGCTTAAAGTCATTTCCAGACGATGCTAACTTTGGACTATAAAAAGTGACACTGTTTGGCTTAATTATCTTCTATTTGGAAGTCAGAACCTGTCTCTAGTTGCAAAAGAAACCTGCAATCTTCATGAAAACTGTAGTGATATTCCTGGCTCTTGGCATTGCATTAACATTCATGTCATTCATCTTGATTTTAAATGAAAACTGCAACATTTCTAATCCTCTAGATTTGTTTTTTTGCAGGGCTGGTGTGCATGTGCAGATTTTATGCGGTAATGTTCTATGATCCAATAGTTGTATTGTCTGATTGACAGGTCCTGAGATGCTTCAACATGTATGCATGTATGTCAATATCTGTTTATTTTAATAGGGTTGCAAGGAAGGAAATGAGATATAAAAGTACAAAGCTAAAGTATGAATAAAGATTTTAAAGGCATCAGCTGCAGACTATTGTGCTAAGAGAGTAAATGAATTGGCAGTGTTAAATGGTGATGCAATTGTGAATAAACCTTGGGCCTATATGAGGCACCCTGGGTAGCCAACCAGGGCAGAAGGAATGATTTAAAAAATGGTTTGCTTTCTAGTAATGTAACATGCTTTGACTTTGGTCTCATTAGGAAAAAAGCCAAATCTTGAGAAAGAAATTAATTTCTATTTTGGCTAAGATTTATACAAGAGTTAATGTAATTCTGTTAGGCTTCTTGAATCTGTAGAAAAGGTACTTGTGGCATAATCATGCTAAAGAACTGAAAAACAAGCCAGCCAGTGTATCACATGAATATAAAAGAGGAAACGTTTAAGTGATGGTTAACATTCCTGTTATAATTAGCAGGATTTGAAACTACTTGGTTTTGACTGATATTCTTGCACATTTCACTTTATAGTTTAAACCAGCATAAAGTGGCTTTGTCTTAGAATTACTTCTCTCTGATGCTTATTGTGCATCCTTGCAGATAATCTTAAAAATGCATTAAAAATAAATTACCAACTCCCTTATTCACTCCAGTTTCTTTTATTTGTGTGTGTGTTTTTTTATTGATGCTATATTCTGCCATGGGATGCCTATTTCCATTTTCTATTGTAACATAGTTGATAATAATATTCTATTGCCTTGCAATGCAAATCCATCCAGGCTGAAAGATCTGGGTTCCCATTCTGGAAACTAAATACAACTATGCGCCTATGAATGTTTGTCTTGCTCACCACTAGGCTGTCTTCTCCACCTGAATGTTTTAAAAGATTTTCCTAATTAAAAAAAAAAATTGTGGGCAAGCGTACGATGAAGCAAGGGACCGTCCTTAAACAAATCTCTATTCCTAGCAATGAATGCTAATGGATCCCACCTAGGCTTAATAGCAGTGAGAGGGATCTTGGAGTCTTAGTGGATAATCAGTTAAATATGAGCCTGCAGTGTGCAGCGGTAGCCAAAAAAGCCAATGCAATCCTAAGTTGCATTAACAGAGGATACAATCAAGATCAAGTGAGGTACTAATACCACTCTGTAAAGCCTGAGTAAAACCACACATAGAATACGGCATCCAGTTTTGGTCACCACACTATAAAAAAGATGTTGAAACTCTAGAAAGAGTGCAGAGAAAAGCAACCAAGATGATTAGGGGACTGAAGGGTAAAACGTACAATGAATGGTTGCAGAAACTGGCCATGGTTAGTCTAGTGAAGAGAAGGACAGGGGAGACATACAGCAGTGTTCCAATATTTGAGGGGCTGCCACAAATATGGGCAGCCAAATATGGGGCCAAGCTATTTTCCAAAGCACCCGAAGGCCAGACAAGAAATAACGGATGGAAATTGAAGAAGGAGAGATTCAACCTGGAAATAAGGAGAAATTTTCTGCTAGTGAGAGCAATCAACCAATGGAACAGCTTGCCTTCAGAAGTTGTGGGAGCTTCATCACTGGAAGCTTTCAAGAAGAGTCTGGACTGCCATCTGTCAAAAATGGTGTGGGGTCTGCTCAGGAGGGGGGTTGGACTAGATGACCTACAAGGTCCATTCCAACTCTGTTAATCTATATCTGTATCTCTCTCGCAGTTACTGCTATTGAGCCAAGTTTCACCTAATCTGTACCTGTACATTTAGTTTTCCGCATGATTACTTCAGCATACAGATTAAACAAAAATGGTGATAAAATACATTCCTGTCTAATTCCCTTACTGATTCTCAACCAACCTTTATCACCATAGTGTTCTCACTGTTGCCTCCTGATCAGTGTACAGTGATCTGATCAGTTTGATCAGCTGGATTGGGACACCAAGATCATGCAAAGCTGTCCATAGCTTATTGTATTCTACACAGTAAAAAGCTTTTCTACAATTGATAAAATACATATATGGATCCTTTTGAAATTCACATGTCTTTTCCATAATCTATCTAATACTGGCAAAGTGATCTCTAGTGCTACACCCCTTTCTAAAGCCAGCTTGTACAACAGATAACTCTTGATCGATGACATTCTGTAATCCTGTTTAATGATCTTTAATCGAATCTTGCTTGCATGAGAAATCAATGCATTCTTGCAATAATTGAAGCAGTCTCTGGCAATGCCTTTCTTTACTAGTGGGATATAATAGACCTTTTCTAGTCCTGAGGCCATTGACATGGAGACCATATCTCTTGACACAGGGCAGTGATCATATGAACTGACACTGGTCTTAGTAATTCCACAGGTATTCCATCAATACCTGGGGCTTTCCAGTTTGTCAATTTCTCCATGGGCCATTCTACTTCTTCTTGCAAGATGTTAGGTTCATTATTAATTGAGATGATGATGAGTCTACATATAGGAAGGAGATTGAACAACTGGCCGTATGGTGCATCCGGTACAATGTGGAGCTGAACCTGCTTAAAACTGTAGAGATGAGAGTGAATTTTGGGAGGAACGCTTCTATTCTATCACCTCTTACTATATTCGACAACACAGTATTAGCAGTAGAGTCCTTCAAGTTTTTGGGTTCTATAATTCCCCAGGATTATTGACATTGAATTTTGGGGGGAAATAGTTCCTTTTTTTTGTACAGTTTGAGCTTCAGTTTAGTCACTGATAGCTGATAATTTGAGCCACAATCAGCACCAAGAAGTGTTTTAATAGGTGCAACTGAACCTTTCCAGCGTTGTTGACATAAAATGCAGTCTATCTGATTTTGATGTTGTCCATTTGGTGCTAACCATATAAACGTTGCTGTGTTAAATAAACCATGCAATCATTGTGTTGGCAAAACTGCACTAGGCAATACCCGCACTTCGGAGGCTCCCGGATTTGAAGACCTTTCGCCGGGAGCTGAAGACCCTACTCTTCCGACAAGCCTTTCC
>JANHFL010002259.1:333629-346752 GCA_032468155.1 Oxyrhabdium leporinum
AATCATAAGCTGTGAACCGCCCCGAGTCTTCGGAATGGGGCGGTATATAAATATAAAGAAATAAATAAATAAATAAATAAAGGCCTGGTTTATTTGTTTGACATGTGATATATATTCCACTTTCTTCATATACTGCCCAACATGACTAACAATAGCCATTTCCAAAAACCAGTGACAACTTTGTTTAAAAGTATATATTACATTACAAAGGCAGTAAGTTAAAAGTACCACAAGACTTCCAGTAGAATCCACATATAAACACAAGGCGTGATTCAAAAATTAGTCAGCTCAATAAAATCAATACTTTGTTTCAATAAAAATATTGTTACCTGATGCTAATAGAAAATCAAAGTAGCTGAGCCAGTCATTGGATATACAGGACATTAGATGTTTATTTATTTTTTAAGCTATACTTGTTTACATTTTTTTTCTTATTTATTTTTCTAATCAATTCATGCAATTAAAAAAATAAGCTTCAGAGAAAATTTTAGCCAAATCTACACTGGCCAATTTTCTTTCAAGGTATCCACAAACTGCTTTCTAAACCTTTGAAATAAATTGTGCAGCACTAGAAAAGCAACCCCCCTCCAAAAAAACAAACTATACTTGAATTCAATTTCATCTGTTGTACTGGTAGTGGTATATCTAATTTGAAGTTATTCATTTGGAACTCTTTATAATCTGCTTGTATCCTTATAATACTGTCATCAAAACTGCTCATCTGGTTCTTTTGTACTTGAAAATAATTCCTCATATAATTAGACATACACAAAAACTTTTCCGTAGCTGTTGTGAAAATAGAGAAGCTCTGGCATTGTGAGCAGAGACTGTTTCTATTTGTCTGTCTGTCCTTGATCCAAAATACGCATGTTTGGGTGTGAGATGGATCTGAAACATGTGTTCATTCACTTTTTAATTTGCTGAATTCATATTCACAATGTATTTACAGTAGGAGAAAAGTTTGTGATACTTTCGTTTTGAGAAAGCTGTGAATGGAAAAATGATAGATGTTTCAAACAGATTTTGGATAAAGTGCTTGGACTAATTCCATAGACTGAAGCAAGTTATTTTGAGGTTGCAACCAACTCAGAATTACAGAGATTTACACAAAACAACCATGACCTTCTGTGGCTTTTCTTTTCCGGCTAAAAAACGAAACCCATAAAATCTTCCCGAAACTTGTGCTTCATAATACATTGATATTATAGCAATCTTTCCACCAGAGTTCACTTCACAGCTTCCTGGCTGAGTGCCTTTGGATGAATTATTGATTTCCGTCTTTAGTTCATCTTCTTTATTCTGTAGCATTTGAGACAGTTAACAATGAAAACAAATTATTTTCCATATGTAATAATAAAGATGCAAATCCAAAAAGACCCTAAAATCACCACAAAACAGAACTGTTTGAAGTTGAATACAAGCTAAACTTAATCTGCCAGCCTTTTCATTGCAAAGCTTCATCCAAGTAAAATGGATCTGATTTGGCACAGTAACAAGATATAAGAAATCTTGGCTCTTTCATAGAAGAATAACCCAGTATTCAATTGCTATTATTAAATTTATATGTTGCTCACTTTACTATATGGCTATCACCTTGACTTTTTTAAACTTCCTCAAACACCCTTGCCTTTCTGCATTCATCCTCTTTTTGCTGTTTGCATTGGAAGAACGGAGGGAAACATACTTAAGTGTTTTTGTGTAATTGTGATTTATAGATAAGAGAGGTTAATTTGTATGCAGACAAGGAATCCCTTAATTTTATAAATCAGGTACTTATTCTACAAATAGTTATTTTAATCAGTACAGTAATTAGAATACTTTATTGGCCAAGTGTGATTAGACAAACAAGGAATTTGTCTCTGGTACAGAAGCTTATAGTGTACATGCAAAGCAACAGAGTAATAATAATCAGAATAGAACTGGAAGGTACCTTGGAGATCTTCTAGTCCAGCCCCTGCTCAAACAGGAAATCCTATACCATTAAAGACATGTGACTGTCCAGTCTCTTCTTGAAATCTCCAGTGATGAAGCACCCACAACTTCTAAAGGCAAGCTGTTCCACTGGTTAATTGTTCTCACTGTTAGGAAGTTTCTCCTCAATTCCCAGTTGCTTCTCTCCTTGATTAGTTTCCATCCATTGTTTCTTGTCTTGCCCTCTGGTGCTTTGGAAAATAAATTGACCCCCTCCTCTTTTGGCAGCCTCTCAAATACTGGAATACTGCTATCATGTCCCTCTAGTCCTTTTTTTTCTCTAGACTAGCCAAACCCAAATCATGCAACTGTTCTTCATGTTTTAGTCTCCAGGCCTTTAATCATCTTAGTTGCTCTTTTTTGCACTTTCCCCAAAGTTTCAACATCTTTTTTTGTAATGTGGTGACCAAAACTGGATGTATTATTCTAGGTGTGGTGTTACTAAGGCTTTATAAAATGGTACTAATACTTCACGTGATTTTGATTCTATAGCTCTATTTATATAACCAAAGATTGTATTTTTGGCTGCTGCTGCACACTGCTGACTCATGTTTAAGTAGTTGTCCACTAGGACTCCAAGGTCCCTCCCACAATTACTGTTTTTGAGCCAGGTTTTGTCTAATCTGTACTTGTACCTTTGATTTTTCCTGCCTAGATGTAAAACTTTGCTTTTTTCACATTAAATTTAATTTTGTTGAATAGGGCTCATTGATCAAGTCTGTCAAGATCTTTTTGGATCCTGAGCTTGTCTTCTGGGGCGTTGGCTATTCCTGCCAGTTTAGTGTCATTTGCAAATTTGATGAGTTCCCTTTCTATTGCCTTATCTAAGTCATTTATGAAGATATTGAAGAGTATTGGACCTAAGACGGAACCTTGTGGTATCCCACTGTTAACTTCCCTCCATGTAGGTGTAGTACCATTAAGGACTACTCATTGAGTTTGATTTGTCATCCAGTTACAAATCCATCTGGTGGTGTCTATTTCACATTTTTCTAGCTTACCAAGAATTAGGTTGTGGTCTACTTTGTCAAATGCCTTGCTGAAGTCTAAATATACTATGTCCATGGCATTTCACTGGTCTACTAATTTTGTCACTTTATCAAAGAATGAAATAAGATTGGTTTGGCATGATCTGTTTTTAACAAACCCATGCTGGCTACTAGTTATAACTTTATTTGCTTCTAATTGTTCGCCAATCTGTTTTTTGATTATCTTTTCCAGGATCTTTCCAGGTATTAATGTTAGACTGACTGATCTGTAGTTTCCTGGGTCTGGTTTTTTTTTTCCTTTTTTGAAGATGGGAACCACATCAGGCCTACTAATCCAGAACTGGCATTGGTGTTGACAGGGAATTGGAATTGAGTAATTTCCCATAACTGAATAGAACAGTGTTTTTCAACCTGGGCTGCTTTAAGATGTGTAGACTTCAACTCCCAGAATTCTTTGCTTTGCAGGGAATTCTGGGGGTTGAAGTCTGCACACATCTTAAAGTGGTCTAGGTTGAAAAACAGTGCAGAATTCTGAGAAAAAGAATAAAATCATTCTAGACAAATTGCCAACTGTTTTTCATTTAACAGGTTTGGGCTGGTTGATATTTGGAGACAGAAAAATTGCAACTCAGGAGAGTAGACCTACTTCCCAGAAGGACATAGATCCTTTTCAAGAATAGATATGATTTGCATTTCAAAGGACATGTTTACTATTAATGTTTCTAAAGTAGAGATATTACCAAAGACTTTTAATCATGTAAATTTGGTCTATAAAAAGAAATCCAGTTCCTTCAGATAGAGATTGAATGAAACGCTGTTACACAAAGCAGTAGTGGAGGAATGTAAATTAAAAAAAAAATTAAGATAATTTAGGCAAGGCAAAGCTTTTATCAGGTTATTTTATATAATATAATAGTGAACTCAAAAAGAAGAGTCAAGAGAAAATACAAGCTACTTTGGATGAAAAAAAAAGAATTAAAGAAATTCCTAGACAAGATTAGTATTTCTCAATAGATTAAGCTATTACAATGACAGTTATCTATGTTAATAGTAAGAGAAATGGAAAGAAAAATAAATTATGCAAAGCAATAAAATTGAATTTGTAAATAAGCCAAGGAAGTAACCCACATATAAATCATGAAAAAAAAGAGAATGATGTTGAAATGATGAGGGATACACAGTATTAATGTACAATGTAGCCATATTAAAATATTTTATCAATATTGTTTTAATTTGCATAAAATACACAGAGAAAATACATGATCTAAAGAAACAAAATTTACCAAGGATTATAGAAGAACAAAGACAATTTATAAATGGATCTATAACAATAAGGGAAATTTCTGAAGCTATAAAAAAATCAGGAAAGACAAGACTGATTATCAGAGGTTTACTATAAATGCTCTGAGGATGAACTTTTATAACCTCTACAAAACATGATGAATTCTATCTGATAAAGAGAAAAAATGCCAGAGGGTTAGCAAGAAGCTAATATAGCACTAATACTTAAAGAGGTATAAAATTCAACTTTTAACAAGAAACTATAGAATGATATAACAATTACTGAATAACAACTACAAGATGTTCACCATGATTTCAGCTGCAGGATTGAAAATAATTTTGCAAGAATTTATTAATGAGGATCAATATGAGTTTTTATCTAAAAGACCATTAAGGGACAATATATGGAACAACATAATGAAAAGCAAACTGTATAAATCTTGGATACAGGGAAGGCTTTTGACTATTTGAATTGGGCTTCCTTGTTCAAGATATTGAAAGACATTAACTATTGAGAGAATTTTATAAAATGAGTGAGATACTTCACAGAAAGCACAAATCATTGTTAATGGAGTACTAACAAAACTATGCAAGAAACAAAAAGGAATAAGACAAGGCCATCCATCCTCTTCTGCTTATTCTAGTTCTTGAAATACTAAATAGACATATAAGAGAATGAGAGGATTCTGGGAATAAATATTTAAAAAGGAACCTATAAACTAAGAGTTTTTGCAAATGACTTGATCATTGTTTTGGAAGATTCTTTAAAGAAACTTGAAATTTTAATGGGTAAATTAAAAGCATTTGGTGCATTAGTAGGAAACAAAGATGTTAACAAAAAATATCAAAATACAAGATATAAGTGGACGGCGTTGTTGTAAGCTACTTCTGCAAAAGGCAACAGATCGGCCCAATTTTCTTGTTGGTAGTCTACGTAGCATCTCAGGTACTGTTCCACCATTGCATTCGTCTGTTCCACAGCCCCATTCGTGCTCGGATAGAACGCAGAGCTCAGCCCCTGTGAGAATCCAATGGACCCTAGGAACTCTTTCCAAAACTTTGTGGTAAACTGCACCCCCCGATCAGCGATGATTCACTGCGGCACTCCATGCAGCCTATATATCTGCTTGATCAACATTTTTGCTAATCTCTTAGCTGATAGTAATCCAGAAAATAGATCAACCACAATCCAAATGATTCCCGGCCGCTTTCTGGGAGTCCGACTATAAAGTCCATAGCTATTTCCTCCCATTGATGGCTGGGGTCAGCTACTGGCTGTAGTAGACCAGGCAGTTTCCCCAGTCACATTTTCATTGCCGCACAGGTGGAGCAGATTTTTACGTAATCCTCTACATTCGCTTTCATCTTTAGCCACCAGACCTGCTGTCTTGTCAAATGGAGGGTTTTTAGGAACGCAAAGTATCCAGCCAAGTGTGAGTCATGACATTGCTGAAATACTTTCAGCCTCAGGCTGGCAGGAAAGTACAATTTAGGTCCCTTCCAGGCTAAACCATCTTGCATTCTTAGGATGTTGGGGTTGTCTTTTAATCACTGGTTGGAGTTTCCCCTTCCTCGGGCAGGAGGGGGGGAAACCTCTACGGCCTGCCGAGCGAATCTACCCTTGTCAGGTGGTTTACAAAGAGTTCTCTTTGACTTAGATGCCACCGGTGTCCTTGCCTGGGGAATGGGGGCAGGTGCGAGGCATTCTGAAACCTGGTGGCCCTGTTGGCCACATCTGCAGCACTTGACTGTGGAACTGGCTGTGGGTTTCGTCTCGGCTGGCAATTTCCTGGCTGGTTGTTGGCCCAATTGGCACTTAAGGAGTTTTTCTTGCATTGCCCTCCAGTGGGGGTGAATTTCTAAGTCCATAGTCACCGCCATCCGGTACCAATCCTGGATTTGGTTGGGTACGCAAGCCTGTCTAAGGTCCTGATTCAGGGCTTCCTTAAAGTAATGGATGAAAAGTCTCTCAGGCCAACCCCACAATCTTCTGACTACTCTTCTAAACTCCCATACAAGTTCTTTTGGGGGTTGGCTGTGCTGCTTTAGCCCCTTGATTTCTGCTTCAGCTTCCTCCCTGTTACCCATGTCCTTGAATTGGGCTCTGAGGGACCGCATGAACTCGTCCACATCTTCCAGTTCAGGGGCTCCATCATGGAGCTGAACAATCCAGTTGCCTGCTTCCCCCTCCCTCATATTATCTGTGATGACCGAAATCATGCCCCGGTCTGACTGGTACTGTGCCTCATATCTATCAATGTGAGCCCAGATCCGGTTTAGGAAATAGGGTAGTTTACTTGGGGTGCCGTTAAAGGTGGCCAGGAACTGTGGCAGGGCAGATGCTGGGGGGTGGGGCAGCTGAAGCTGGCGGAATTGGTGGTGGGACGGGAGTCGGCATCCACTAGTATTGGCTACCCAGTGTCCTGGATAGAAAGCCCACCTGGGTGGAGCCTGGTCTGTGGGTGGCATTCCAGGAGGCACTGGTGGCGGTTGTTGGGCAGTTCTTGGTAAGGGCCCTGCTCTGCCCCTGGTCCCAGGGCTTGAGTGGTCCAAGGGGCTGGGGGGGGGGTTGTTCTGCTGCGGCGACCAGTTGGGCTGCTGCTCTGACAGAGGGATCTCGCTGCGGGAGGCTGGGTCTTGGGCCGGCCAGCGCCAAATGGAACAAAGTAGATGCTCTGCTCTGGACTGCCATGCCTCCTAGTCCTGGAAAGTGGAATGTAGGCTGTGGCAGTACCCATTCGGGTTGAACCGCGTGTGGGGAGGTTTGGACTCTGGGTCCCATGCTCAGCAGCTCGAACTTCCCGGGTAGTCCAGTAAGTGACTGGCTGTGTGACGATGGTTATAGCCTCCATTCCCGGAATTCACCAGCCTCCAGGGACCTCAGGGGTCTCCACTTGTAGGCAGCCCCTGTTCCAGGTTGCCTCGATGCTCCCGGAGGTGCAGGTACCACCATTGCCTGCTCCAGCTCGGGCTGTACAGCTGGTTTGGCTGGTGGGGTCTGCCAAGGGGTCAGTTCCTTGGATCTGGCACCCTTCCGGAGTTCATCCTGTGTGGCCTTCGCTTTGGCCACCTCCGCAGCTGATGGATAGCAAAGTCTCCTCCGAAATGGACTAGCAACTCTTTCAAAGGTCTCCGGTCCCTGCTCCATCTTCCCTGAGTCTTTACGCCCCTGGTGATTTTCAGGTGCGGTTCGGGGCTCAGGACCCCGGGCAGTGACACCGCTTTGCGGGAAACCACTGGAATTTTCTTTTATGAGATTTGGGTTAATGTCAGCATTCCAACTAAACTCTCTATCCCAACTCAAAACTCTGAGACAAAGTCCATCAAAGTAAGAATTTATTAGAGAAGTCATGTCGGCACAATCCAAATTCCCATGTTTTCCCTCTTCCACACTAAAACTCACACCTTGCCCCATTTTATGACTCTCAAGTCACACTCTCCAATCCACCTCAATTCTGAAATCCCACCAAGTCCAATCACTCTCCACCAAACTCCAGCAGCTCGTCCTTGATCTTTGGCAAAAGAATGTTGCTGTGGCTATCCTCCCTTTCTCTATTCTCCTGTTCCCACAGCTTGCCCATCCCCCACTGTGGCACCCCTAAATCTGAATGAAGATGGATCTGGGGCTGACACCTGGTTTATACTAATAGACAGAATCTTTCCAGATTAAGTTACTAGATATATCCTAAGAGACTCTGCTGTGTGGCTACCCTGAATCTCTTTCTCCTTCTTCCATCTGGCTGGGGGTGGTGCGGTCTCTGATTTTGGATCTCTCTCTGTGGCATGTATTGCCTCCTCCTATAGGAAGCCATGGTGCAACTGATGAGATCTTCCCTCCTTCTCCAGCTGCACATTCCATCACATCACTCCCCTCCTCAAAATTGTTCCCCTCCCCTCTAAGTTCTCAGAATTGCTGGGCAGTGAAGGCAGGGATGAAAGTGAAAGTGTCAAACTTTCATGAGTCTGACAACCCTCCCAGGTCAAATGACTTGTCCTGCAAAACAGCTACAGGATTAGAGAAAAACTGCCCACTTTCCCTTGAGAACTGAATACCTGTGGTAGAAGACCGGGACATTCTGGCCTTGGATCCCTTATGAGCAAACTCCCACTCCACTCACAAAAGCAATAGCACTTAGATGTATATACACTTCACAGTGCTTTACAGCCCTCTCTGAGCAGTTTACAGAGTCAGCATCTTGCCCACAACAATCTGAGTCCTCATTTTACCAAGCTCGGAAAGATGGAAAGAGTCAACTTGAGCTGGTGAGAATTGAACTGCCAGCAGCTGGCAGTCAGCAGAATTAGCTTGCAGTACAACATTCTAACCATTGTGTTACCGCTGCTCATGACTCACAAACTCCTCCTCTTGCTTGGAAGCATCTGGAAAATTGAAGAGCTGGAGAGGCCTCAGGGAAATGCAGATGAAATCTTGAAGTGCAGACCTGCCTTGCATTCTCCCATGAACACTCTCTCTGGGGAGCCCTTCCCATGTATCAAACACCAAATTCCATTTCCTCTCTCTTCTCCATCCACAGTCATAGGTGAGGGTGGTGGATCCTGGGATCACAAAGAACTGGGAGGTGGTTCCTTGAGTAGCAAGGAGTAATGAAAAACAGGGTGGAATATCATCAAAATTCAGTATCTGTAAAAGGCTACTGGGTTTACCTATTGCATGATGGTGAAAGGGCCCACAAGTTTAGAGTCCAACTTCTTTAATGGCTTGGTTGAAATTAATAGAAAGCCATACTTTGTCCCCTTCTGAAATCACTGTCTAGGAGCATCTGCTGTTTTCTTGTACGCTGTCTTTGCCATGAGCAATTGTTTTTTTAATAGGTCACGAGTTGCTTGCTGTTCCTGCTGTGCTAGGAACAATTCTTTGCTGGCTGGTTATAGGTAAAAACCCTTGGGTAGATTCCATACATTGCTTGGAATTGATGAGTACGTAGAACTGCTGAATTTTGCTAATGGGAGAAGTGCTCTTGGCTGTATATGTGCTCTAACATCAGATCTTGTTGTAATATAGGTAGTCCCTGACTTACCACCATTTGTTGGAGTTGCAATGACAGTGAAAAAAGTGACTTATAATCGTCTATGGAGATTCTCGGTCATACAGCTCATGGTTGTCCCAAAAGTGCTTTTTCAAAAGGCAGCTGGACTTTACCTTGAAGAGGTGTCGCTTCTCATTCAAGAAGTTTCTTGGATGAGAAGCAAAATGTCTTCAAGGAAAAATAAGGTCCAGCTGCCTTGTGACTTATAACTGTTTTTCACACTTATGACCGTTGCAGCATCCCCATGCTCATTTGAACAAAATTCAGACACTTGGCAACTGGTTCATGTTTATGATGGTTCCAGTGTCCTGGGGTCACATGATCCCCTTTTGCGATCTGAGAAGCAGAGTCATTGGGGAAACCAGATTCACTTACCAAATATTTTACTAACTGGTAATTCACCTATCACCTGTGGCAAGAAAGGTCAGGAAATGGCCCAAAACTCACTTATCAACTGCCTTGCTTAGCAATGAAAATTTGGGGCCTCAGTTGTGGCTGTAAGTCAAGGACTACCTGTACCTGGTTAGTTTTCTCTACCAAAATTCCCCCACTCCTTCTCTAGCTGCACATTTTATCACACAAACAGAACTGAAGAATAAAACAGGCTTTAAGATTGAGAAGACGACAAAATACCTGGGTATCAATATGACAAATACGAATTGTACTGCATGTTATTTCAGAATAATTATGTTAAGGCATAGAATGAAGTTTAAAAAAATATGTTAAGATGGGACAAAGTACAATTCTCTTTCTTGAGGGCAATTTTGGTGATTAAGATGAATGTTATTTTTGTTTCAGACAATACCTGTCTTGACCACTGATGTGTCATTTAAACAATGACGGATGATCATATTTAAATTTGAATGGCAGGGGAACAAATCATGAATAAAATGCAAGGTGCTACAAGATGTGAAGGAAAGAGAAGGATTGGGTTTACCTGATTTGAACTTACATTTTGCATCTTGTGGTTCAGTTTGGTTTGAAAGAGTGGATATTGTTGAGAAATAGAAGCCTTTTGGAGTTACACTGCCTGAGAATTGGGTGGCATGGATTCTTGTGGCACAATGAAGGTAAGGTTAATGTAGAGTTTAACGATCATTATGATGGATGTGCCATACTGAGAACATGGAACAGTTACAAACCCAGCACCTTTGTGACTTTCAGTACAAGAAGCATTTCACAGATGTGAAACTGGAGGGGAGCTTGTAGGTCTCATAGTCCAAGGTGGGAGACCTTATACCATCCTAGTCAAATGTTGTTCAATCTTTTCTTGAAGATCTCCAGTGATGGAGCAGCCACAACTCTGGGAAGTAAGCTGTTCCATTGACTAATTGTTCTCACTGTTGAGAAATTTCTCCTTAGTTCCAGACTGGATCTCCCTCTGACAAGCTTCCACTCATTGCTTCTTGCTTTGAAGAATAAGTCAATCTCCCCATCTCTGTAATAGCCCCTCAAGTATTGGAAAATGGCTATCAGTCTCTCCTAAGTCTTTTCTTTGTTAGGCTAAAGAAACCTAATTGCCTTAGCTATTCATTGCATGATTTAGCCTCCAGACCTCTTATTGTCTTCTCTGAACTCTTCCTAGTCTCTCAGCATCTTTTTTGTATTGTGGTGATCAGAACTGGACACAGTATTCCTCACTAGGTAAGGCCTCACTAATCTGGTATGAAGCGGTACTATTACTTCTCATGATCTTGATGCTATCCATCTGTTGATGCAGCCTAGGATTGCTTTGACTTTTTTGGCAACTACAGTATTTTGGTAAGTAAACTAGTGATTAACGTAATGCAGTAAGGGTATACTTGTTAATGGTTTTCTTATGTATGATTATCAGAAATGTTTAAGGTGGATAAAAGATTTTATGGCGTTGAACAATGTAAGATTGAAACAGAACTTTGTACTATAGATGAATATGCTGTTGCTAAAATGGATAAACCTTTGTAGAAATATGAAACAGCTGAAGAACAAGTGAAAGAACATATGATAAAATGAGGTAAAAATGTTGATTACGGTATACAAATGGATCAATGGGAGAATATTTATTTATTAGATTTTTATCCCACCTTTATTATTTTATAAGTAATTCAAGGCAGCAAGCATATCAAATATTCCTTCTTCTCATATTTCCCCCAGAAGAGCAACCCTGTGAAGTCAGTTGAAATGAAAAAAGAATGACCAGCCCTAAGTCACCCAGCTGGATTTCCTGGCTAAGGCAGAATCCACCATCTCCTGATTTCTAGGCCAGCACCTTAACCAGTATACCATACTGGCTCTCAATATTTCATTATGTAGTTTAAATATGTGATTGGAAGGATTGAAATTTACAATATGTTCTAATCTTAAATAATTTTTATTAAATCATCTATTAAAGGTGTTTGTCACCAAAGAAATTGCAATTGTAATTCAGATACTCTGAATCTTTTCTGGAAATGTAAATAAATGAAGATTTCATCATCTAATGGATTTCTTAAAAAGCCAAAAATATGTAGATACAAATACATACATTAATTCAGAAAATTTTAAAGACTAAAATACAACTTAAACCAGACATTAGTCTTTTGGGTCTAAAGAACAGGCAACTAGAAAAAAAAATCACAGGACTTTTATATATGACACTTGCACTGAAATTATTATATGCCCTAAAGTGGAAAGATTAGATGCTATCACAATGGAGGGACGGTTGGTGAAGATGGCAGAGATGGCTAAACTGACTTCCTTGTTTAGAGAAAAGACAACATTTGTATTTATGGCTGCCTGGAAATCCCTAATGAAGTTTTTACATGCAACAGAAAAAAAATGCATTTATGATTTGTGGTTTTGAATATTAAGGAAAAAAGGATCAAGAAAAAGTGAGCTTGTTTTGTAATCACAGATTAAGGGATAACTTTGTAATAATATTTGCATTTGCTACAGAGGGAATTGGAAGTTTCTTTTTATTTCTTTTTATCCTTCCTTCCTTCCTTTTTTCATGCTTGTTTTTTCTCTCTCTCTGTTTTCTTTATTTTGTATTACTTCTTTATTCTCTTAAGAATCTTTTATATTCCCTTGAAGCTTTTAATAAAATGTATATATTAAAAAAGAAATCACAACCAAATTCAAATGGCTAATTTAGCACAAGGTACTAGAATTTTGTCAAAAGGAATGTAAGATAAAATCAGAAGACATGATGGCAGAGGGGAATGTTTATCAATACTTTTCTTATGTTCTTATGTATTAAAAAGATTTAATGTAGACACAAGAACTTTTAGGTTTGAGCATTCTAATATTGAGTTTGAAGCAGAATTGTGTATAATGAATATTTAATTGCTAAAATGTGTAAACTTTTACTGAAATTTGAAGCAGAAGAAAAAAGAGGTTTTAAATGGGCAAAGATGGAGAGATTCAGTATTGCTCACAATGGAGAAATGAATGGTGAAGATTGTCTGTTATGGGCATTTAGCAAGGGATGGGCTGCACCTCACAAAGACTGGGAAGAATGTTTTCGGAGAACGACTGGCTCAACTTATAAATAAATAAATAAATAAACTTATCAGGAGGGCTTTAAACTAAAATTGAGGGGGGAGGATGACCAATCTTTCGGATCTCCAGGACCTAATTCCAAACATAACCCCCTAGAAAGAAAGTCAAATAATGAAGTAAAGAGGGATGGGAAGGAAAACAAATTCAAGCACCAGATAAGAGACACAGGAAGCATACCCAGTGTCAGACATAAAGATCTCAAGTGCCCATATACAAATGCACAAAGTCTAGGGAACAAACAGGGTGAACTTGAACTATTAATACATGAAGGTAGATCTGATATAGTTGGAATAACAGAAAATTGGTGGGATGTAA
>JANHFL010002259.1:354760-374977 GCA_032468155.1 Oxyrhabdium leporinum
CGGGGGGGGGGGGGGGGGGGGATGGACTAGATGACCTCCAAGGTCCCTTCCGACTCTGTTATTCTGTTCTTCCGGAGGGAGAACAGAATTCTTCAAGCAGGAGAGAGAGAGAGAGAGAGAGAAAAAAAGAGTCTTGGAAAATTCAGGGAAGTGTTGGAAGACAACAGGGTTTGTTTTTTTTTAAAAAAGAAATTAGGCAGCAGGTGACCGAGAGCCGAAATCTGACCCCCCCTTCGTCACTGGGGGACAATGCTCTGGATGGCGGTTTCTCTGCTCTAATTGGCAGCACAGAAACACCAGCTGTTCTTCGGAGGCAGCCTTCCGTCCTGGCTGCCCCGCGTGTTTTCAGATCATACGACGACTGCACCGCAAAGCTCTTACATCCAAAGATACTACGGGTAGCGTAGCCCTGGTCTTACAACAGTGAAAAAGAGTGACTTATGTCCATTTTTCACACTTAACGGCCACGGCAGCATCCCCGAGGCCGCGGGATCCAAATTTGGCAACGGACTCGTATTTATGACGGTCGCCGCGTCCCGGAGTCCCGCCATCCCCTTTTGCAACCTTCTGACCAGCCAAGTCAACGAGGGAAGCCGGATTCACTTAACAGCCGTGTCGCTAATTTAATAAGCACAGTGATTCACTTAACAACCGTGGCAGGAAAGGTCATAACATGGGACCAAATTCACTTAAGAACTGTCTCGCTTAGCAACAGAAATTCGGGGCTCAGTTGTGGTCGTGAGTTGAGGAGTACCTGTCTTTTTTTTTTTAATCTGTTATTTTGTTCAGCCCCTATTTATTTTTCTAATGTTCAGCTTATCAAAATCTTCGAATGAGAATTTGAAAAGGCAGAACCACCTACAACCCCCTTCCTACGAGAATGAAGCAACTTTCTCTCCCGTCCTTAGATGTGACTTGGAACTATTTTCATCTTTAGTCAGAAATGAAAAAGATATTTTGCGAGGTGAGGTAAAAATAAAAATATTGAGAAGGTGAGAGAAAAAAAGTGATGCCTCTAAAAGTGGACAAAAAAAAATTAGATCCTGCCAAGGTTCGGGAAAGCTTAGCAGATGCGTAATGAATAGCATGAAAGTCAAATTAGGAAGAGGACAAACGGAACAATTTGTTTAAAGTCACAGCAAATAAACAGTAGGCAGGCCGATATGAATACAAAATAGGTAATAATAATAATAGTAAAGAAATGAGATATCCGGATGCGGCGTAGAGATGAAAAAAAATGAATAAAATACATGCAACAGTTAAATGGGGAAATGACCAATTAAATTAGGTTAAATTAAATTAAACATAACTCTTAATTAGAAAAGGAAATACAGTGCAACAGAAACAGTGCCACATTATATATATTTCTGAAGGATTTCAAAGGTTCTACTTTTTGAATGGGTACTGTAGACAATATGTAGGAGATGACCAGACTGAGAGAGGGGTCAAACACGTCATCAGTCATGAGTCCCTGCATGCCCACAAGAAATCTAAGTCCAGCCCACCTTGAATGCTTCTTTTATCTCCTGCTCATTTCCCTTGACTGTTAGATGGTCAAATTCTTGGAGAGAGCTGAAGCTTGCAATAAATCTTTCTACTCATTTGAACTGCCTGAATCTCCTGATTTCCCTCAGGTAAAAGTATAAAATGGATGTGTCCTTCAAACAAATAAACTTGGATTAGGTCAGGGAACTATTCATTCATTGTGTGTAGTGCAGTGCCTAAAATCAATGATATTAAAGGTAATCAATCAATCAATCAGAACAGCTGGAAGGGACCTTGGAGGTCTCCTAGTCCAACCCCCTGCTCAAGCAGGAGACCCTATACCATTCAAGACAGGGGTCTGTCCAGCCTCATCTTAAAAATCTCTACTGATAAAACACCCACAACTTCCGGAGACAAGTTGTTGCACTGATTAATTGTTCTCACTGTTAGAAAGTTTCTCCTGAATTCCAGGATGCTTCTCTCCTTGATTAGTTTCCTGCCATTGTTTCTCCTCTTGCCTTCTGGTGCTTTGGAGAATAACTTGACCCCCTCCTCTTCTTTGGGGCAGCCCCTCAAATACTGGAAGACTGCTATCGTGTCATCCCTGGTCCTTCTTTTCCCTAGACTGGCCATACCCAGTTCCTGCAACCGTAGAATAACAGGGTTATCCTAAACATAGAATAACAGGGTTGGAAGGGACCTCAAAGGTCTTCTAGTCCAACCCCTTGCTCGAGTAGGAAACCCTTTACCATTCTGGAGAAATGGCTGTCCAGTCTCTATTGAAAAGCCTCCAATGATGGAGCCTCCACAACTTCAGGGGGGAAGAGATTTTTCTCACTCTTGGGAAGTTTCTCCTTAGTTCCAGGTTTGATCTGCTCTCCCACCTGTTCCTTCTGATCCCGCCTTCAGGTGCTTTGGAGAACAAACCCACTGTGTTCGGCTGTGCAAAACCTGGCTTTCCTTACAGCTCCGATCAAGTTTTGAATTGGGCTGAACTTTTATAGGAAGGCAAACTCAGGGTTCCTGGATCGTTCTAGATTAAAGAAAGTTGCACACCCAGGAGAAAGCAGAGATTCTTGTGTTCCTTTCTTTGTGTCTTGTGGTGGTCTGCATTTTATGCAGCCAGAAACATTTGTGGGTTAGTGTTTTTCACTTCTGTTTCTAATTTTCTTCTCATTTCTGTTTTTACTTTTCCCAGCCACTTATGATGCTAAGGTTTCTAGGTCCCAACGAATCTGACATGCAGAATTAGCTTCTATCCTTTCCCCCCCCTGTATTTCCTCTATATTGCCACTAAAGGGAGCCCTCGGCTTGCAAATTTAAGACTTACTATACATGCAGGCCTTGACTCACGACCACAACGGAGTCCAAAACTTACGTTGCTAAGCGAGACATTTGTTAAGTGAGTTTTGTCCCATTTCACGACCTTTCTTGCCATAGTTGTTAGGTGAACCATTGCAGTTGTTAAGTTAGTGACAGAGTTGTTAAGCGAGTCTGGCTTCCCCGTTGACTTTGCTCGTCAGACGGTCGCAAAAAGGGGATCATGTGATCCTGGGACAGTTGCCAAGCGTCTGAATTCTGACCACGTGACCCATGGCGATGCTGCAAAAACGGCCCCCAAAAACCAGCCAGCTGGTCTTCGGTTTTCCAGTGCTCCGGCACGCGCGCATGCAGGCACATGCACGCACGTTCCAATTTGGGCACTCTCCCTTTCCTTCCTCCCTCCCTCCCCCTCCCAAGCTATCTGTTCCTCCTCCCTCCCTCCCTTTCAAGTGATCTCTCTTTCTCAGAGGTGGGACAGTCACAGGTGAAAAAAAGACCACCCTGAGGGGCAAAGGAAAAGCCCAGGGCAGACCCCTATTTCCCCCAGCTGGACAAAGCAAAGTCTTTCTAGCCGGAGGCTTTCTTGGACAAGCCATTGTGTCATTGTGCGGGAGTGTCAAAACATGCCTAGATGGGATTTGGACAAGAAAGGAACACAAGCTGGACCATCATGCCAATAGCTTTATTAAGACCAATTAACAACCGACTCACCAAAATCTGGATCTGTCTTCTCTATAACGCAAACTACAGCAAAGAAAGCTGGAGAAAAGAAGGGGAAACTGAGGAAGAAGAAAAGACCCCACACCCCGTGTATCCTGTAAATATCGTGGAAACTGCAAACTGGGGCTTGAGCGAACCAATTTACTCATGATTTGTGAAGGGTCATACATGAAGGCGGGGGGGGAAGCAAAGGTTCCTGTAAATTCAGCTTGTAACGCCAGAGGTTTCTCAGCAGCTGGACACACTCAGAATCATTTGCCCGTGTTCCGGTCATCTCGTAAGTCCATCCCAGCTGTCCAGATTAGTTACAGCTCATCTTTGTCAACTCCATCTTGTTCAGCCAAGGACGGGACCAAACCTGGAAGCGGCAAGTTAATTTCTAAAAGAGGGGGAAAAAAAGAAGGGAAACCCAGATAATCAGCGCCTGAGACGTTTGGTGGTGTATAAATTATCGATAGAAATGATAATTTGCAAGTCAGGATTGAAATGATGCTCTGGGAGCTTGGTTGTTTTCTTGTAGACGTTTCAGGATCCCACTGAATGTTTTTGCTAACTTGCTTGCCCGTGAGGCTCGTTTCCTCTGGTGACTGGGCATGGACATGCAAAATTCTGTGGAGGAATTTCTATATTATTATTTTTTTAAATGCCCTTTAAAAAAGTGATCTAACACCCTTCTGGGCTGTTTCCGAGGAGTGAGGGGACTGGGTGGGAGAGACAGCTGCCATCAAACCATGGTTAAGTAGGGTTAAACAGAAAGCAGATGTAAAAATGTCATTATCTTTTTTCCTCCCGTCACTTTCTCCTTTCATTTTCAAATGAGAGTGGAACATAAAAGGCTTGTGTACAGCCGCTTTCTTTCAGCGCTTCGTTTCTTCCTGCGCCTGAAAATACTGAAGTTTCTCCTTTTATTTCCAAGAAGAGTTTATCTTTGCTTTAATCCCTCTCACCTTTTGAGTGGTGGCATTTTTTTCTCCTTTTCTGGTTGGGAAAAAAAAGGGCTTTGGATCACTTTAGTCTTTCAACCGATAAGCTTTGTCTGCTATTCCTCACTGGTCTCTTGAGTGGGGCAGAGAATGATCAGAAATGCTTGAGATCATGGCTTAAGTTTCTCAAAGAAAGAAGTCAGATCTCTTTTGGCCTCATTGTCTTTCTAATCCTAGTTATGTAGAGAGGCTTGTTGCAATGATTTGATAATGAGGGAAAGACATGTTACGCACACTTTGCATTTCTCTATTACTATATCACGTGTACCACTTCATCCCTACCACTCCAAATGTGCACCATGCCTATGCAGCAGTCTGAGCATGTCGAACGAGAATATGGGTTTCCTCTATGGTTCTCCGTACTCCAGAAGAAACCTTGGACTTATGCTGCCAGCTTTGGCATTCCCTGCTCATAATTTAAGTTGTCCCTCCGGCATAGCATTGCCAGTGCAGGATTTCCTTTTGATCCTTCTCCTTTCCCTATTCTACTGGTTCCTCAAGTCTTTCTTGAGCTTTTTCAGAGATGCCTGCCCTGCTTGGCAGCTCATCAGGCCCAATTGGTGTAGTGAAGCTGACATGGTTTTTGAAAGAGGAGGACAGTCAGGGTGGGGGAAGGTGACTAGTGGCTCTTTTTTAAAACCAAGGCGTGAATGTCCTGAGTCTCACCATCTGATGTGACACAGTGTGCATATCTTTACTTTAGAATATTGGGAGTAGTATCTTTGCAGTGACAGTCAGATGCTGTGCATTTAATTGTCTTGAAAAGATACACATTTATTCAGAGGCAAGTCTTACAGTGGATTAAATCCCACCAAACTGAACAAGATCTACTTTGAATGTTTTGGAGTTCTTCTAAACATTCTGTACAGAATCGTACTAGATCTGTTCCTAACGTATCATGCATATTAATATATAATAATTACATGCTAACATACTTAACAACATGAGGTATTTCTTATTCATTATTCATTGATTTGGAGTTCTCAGAGTTACCAAGCATTTGCTTATTTTGAGAAAAAGTTTGATCTAACATACCAAGTCATGTATTTCAGTGCAATGGGTGCCTTTATTCTTAAAGGTGAACAGATACCATCTTATGCTCAATAGTATCCATCATTATTAGTTAAACGAATCCACATCTAAACAGCAATAGTTATGTCTCTACTGTTGATGACTGATAAAGGATAAAATGTTATCCTAGATGGAAATCTAAACTGGAAGACTAGGAATTATAAGTTGGTAAAGTGATCTTGAAACTTTCCTCTGGCTTATTCTTGTTTATCGTGTTTAATGAGTTTATTTAAATACCTGACTGGCCACCACTGAAATAGAATGGCTGATTAAACTAGACTTAGGAGAGAGTCCAGCAGACATTTTTAGCTTAAATTGTACAGTTATAACAGTTTCATATTGAACCACAGAAAAGTATGCCAAGCTCACATATGCGGCTCAAGCTCTTGGTGTTAAAAATGTTTTACACAGGCTTAAGTTTGATTCATAAATCTAAAATTGAGCTCAGTTTTTGGCAGCGATAAGGGCATTTGTAACATGTTGGCGCTGGATGCTAGGAAAGTCAATTGCCAACCCACTCCATCTTTGCTGTATTGCTGTTCAGCAAACTACTTGAATAATTTCTTTCGTTCAGTGCAAGTAATGCCAATCTGGGTACTTAGTGGGGTTATCAAACCATTGCTCTGCCACCTGGATAGCTGGCAGAGACATCGGTTTGAATTCACTCAGCACGTTGAATGGTTTAGGGTCTGAGTCTGGAGCATACGATGAGGACAAAACCAAGGTAACATTGTCCGAGAGGCTGAGAGAAACATTTCATATCATTTACCAAGATGCAGATTAAATCACTGAATTGTAAAGGTTCACACAGTTAATAAAAACAAAGATTTTTCTCACTTCGGTGTTATGTTCCACTAAAAGTACAGAAGAACTAACATTCTGTTAGAACAAATGCCCCAATTTACATTCCATTCTGCTGAGACATGAAGTACTGTGAGATTACAACACTGTACATGCTTCATAATTGTAGCCAGGAATAACCAGGGCAAAAAACCCCAGGGAATGGAGAACAGATTTGTTCTCTTTCCCATCTCCTAAATGTCCTTAATATACATTTTTTTAATGCATGACTAATGTCACAACTTTCCTTCACTCAAGTGTTTGATAAAATATTCTCGTGGCTTTCCTGTGTCCTGTTGTGTTTCTGGTTTCTCTCAGCTCCTTTTTCTACAATAGTCATGACATTTAGGTTGGATGCTCTGGCATTTGTTCTGAGGACTATAGAAAAAGAGGTCTATTATGCTGGATGGATAGATCTCATTTGGCCACAAGTTCCTTCTTCTGTGAGTGCCAAAATCCGGTTCAAAATATTGTAAGTAGGGAAGCTTTATTCAGGGCAGCCTTTTCTGTTCTATTCTGAACTTGTCTTTAAGAATGAGATTTGCAAATGTATTGGGAGTGAAACTCTTGAGATATTTTTTAATTGGTAGCCCTACAACCTCTAGAAAATATCACATGTAGTAAAAAAAACCAAAACAAACAATAAAAGGTAAAGGAGTCCCTGTGGATATTTTACTCTGCTAGTCATTGCCGATTCTAGGGAGTGGTGTTCATTTCCATTTTAAGGAGCCAGCGCTGTCCAATGACATTCCTGCGGTCATGCGGTTGACAGGAGATGGGGCAAGAACAAGAGCTTGCCCTGTTGCAAACGGGTCTCAAACCTGGGCTTCCAGCTTTCCAGCCAACAAGCCCAGTGCCTAAGCTGCTGAGCCACTGCGCTGTCAATCATATTTAGTAGGATGAAAACTGTCCATCATATTTAGTAGGATGAAAACTTCTTTCTGGAAACTTCTTTTCAATCTCAAGCCATGATCATTCTCATGACCAGCCTTTTAACTGGTGATCTCATGGCTGGAACGTAGAACATCTTCATGAAAAACGTTACAGTTTCTGGAAGACGGTGGCTATTTTTGTTTATTTCATGAATTTCCAAAATTTTAATGTAGTAAATTTGTATTTGGAGAAGGGAAGAAGTTGTAAGCTGCATCTTCTACCATGTTTGATGGTTCTGTGGAATCCTGCTGAATTTATGGATTGCTTTAGCATAGTAGTGGATCAAATCATAAAATGTAAGGAAGAGTAAAGAGATCGTAACAATATGTTTAGAAAGTGGGCAGAGAGAGAATGAGAAAGGGAAGTACTTTCCATCAAACATTGTTTGCCGGATAATGTAGGCAGCATATCATGGTGTAGCAGATAATGGGAAGATGGTGAATCAGTAGGAACCTAGGGTAATGTTATCTAATAAATTTTGCAATTAGAAGAAAAGTCAAGCGAGCGCCAATATGACGCTCAGTTTGATTCTGGAGATAACTCACAAGTCTATTTTTTGGTTTGCTTCAAAGATGTGCCTTGGCTTCCTGATCTCTCTCCTCTTTCTGGCTTGAATGCTTCAGAGGAAAGGGAGTGGGGAAAAGCAGACACCTGCTTCAAAATCTTTTTCTATTGGTCTACTGGTTTGCCTTTTTGAAAAGGACATATTGGAAGGATTGTTGTAATACATCTTGCTTTGGAGCTTTTAAAATAAATCTTATTTTAAAAAAAACCTGTTGTCTGAAGTGTTCCATGGGGAAACTTAAACCTTTAAAGGAGACACATGGCATTTTTCACAAGGCACTAATTTCCTTTTATGACTGTCTTATAAACTGTCATGGATTTGATATGGTAATGATGAAGAAGCACACATACACACAACCCAATACACAGTACATGAAAACACAAAGTCTAAGCAGATGAGGGAAAGTGTGAAGTTTCCCCAATGTAATGCCATCAGATATATTTGTCCAGGAAAACAATGACAATCAGTTAAACCAACTGGCAGATGTAGGTGCCGCAATCCAGTTTATTTGAAAGTATCTCCAGGAAGAGGAAGGATATTCTAGAGGATACAGTATATAGGTCAAGTTATGCTTTCATTAATTTTCTGTAATTGACAACCCCCTTTTTCTGTTTCCATACTGAATAAATGTCCCATTTTGACATGATCATTTGCATTGGGATCATGTACAATGATCACATTTCCATTTATACCCTGCTTTTAGGGAGAGTTTTCTCTCTTACTGATGGTCACTTAAAACTAATCATATAGCAGAATTAGAGAGGAACCTCATTACAGCATTACAGCAAAGCTGCATAAATCTTTTTAAGTAACGTTTTCCTTTTCTACAATGAGCTACTAACGGGAATAAAAGCTGTTTCTACCTTTCCTGAACTAAGGTTTGTTTCACATTAGCTAGTTTTATTTGTGTGGATTCAGTAAAACAGTTCCCACTTTTGCTGATTGAGGCAGATGATTATTATGAACCCGTTAAATCGTTCATTCTTTCCTGCGAAAGAATAATTTGCAAATATTTGCTCTAATACGATTTGTAACAGGTAAATTTGTAATAGCGAAGTTGGCTATGTAGATATGTGAACAGATTTTCCTCACTTATTTCTCTTAAATGTATGTCATAAATCAGGAACACATTTAAAGCAAGAATTTCCTTTATAGTTTTTTTTAAAAAGTAACTACTATTTATAATTTGATTGCCATCCAATCAGCTCTATTGAATTCAGTGGAATTTTCTTTTCAGTAGACATACAGGACACATTCAGAAGTAAATTCCACTCATTTCTATGAAAATAAACAATTGGATGCCTAGGTATGTGACATCAAAAAATGCATTTGAAACTTCCTGTACCAAAACTTCCTGTGTAAATAAAATCAATACAAGTTGATTTTATTTCATCAAGTTGGTTTTATTCCCCATTTGGGATACTTTGCTGACGTTTTCTTATAAAGCAGGACTTTTGCCTTCTAACTAAGCCTGAACTGCCAGACCAAAAAGAAAAGTGATTTAGAAATGCTGACCTACAGACTTCATCCCAAATGTTGGCCCAGACTTTAGACAGATGTGTATGTATGGAAGGTAAGATGAAATTGTATGAATTATATCTGTAAGATACAAAGAGAATTTAATTAACTGACAGAAGGTTAAATTGGGTAAGATCAGGGCTGGATCTACAGTTTCTGATGCTGTCAGTTGCTAAAGAAATAAGAGTGGGGTCCTCCATGGGAAATATGCTGTAGGATAGGGGTAGCAGCTATGGCACCTGTATGACCTGTGGATTTTAACTTCCAGAATTCCTGAGTCTGCGTGGAATTCTGGGAGTTGAAGTCCACAGCTTATAAAGGGGCCATATTTGCCCACCTCTGCTCTATAACTACCTGCAGCTTTTCTACTGGATTTGGATTTGACTGGAAAGATAAGGGAGAAAACAGGAACTATACATGTACCATATGTTTTTTGTTTCTGTGCTAACACATCTAATACAAGCTTGTTCCACAACTCAGATAGTAATTTTCTGTATCTGCCTTCTCTAAGTTGCTGTTATTAGTCATGAACTTGATTTCTGCTTCCAGCATGATAGAACATTCTGTGAACCCTGACTCTCCAGATGACTACACCATATAAATGACCCAATGTGCTTTAGTAATACTCCACAATAAGTATAATTTATTAGGACCTTCTGATGCACTCTTGAAGTGTGGGCTGATGATTCTTATACTTACCAGCCAACAGGATTTTGATAACTGTAGGCAAACAGATCAGATTTCAAGGTATGGAAGGCTGATTTGTATAACACAAAACCATCCTGTATTGTGCAGAGTTCCAATCTCAGTTCTGCACAATGTAATTTACGGCCTATATTCCAATCTAATTATTAGACTTCCATTCTCTACAGCAAGACAGACAGTTCAGGTCCTGCTGTTAAAATATTTAATGGAAAATGTAATTCATTATGTGGTACAAAGAGTAATAGCATTTGATTTTGTCACTTCAAAATGTGTTAGCTTAACAATGTGTTTCCTGTTTTAATCATTCATAAACAATGATTAAACAATGATTTAAAAAAAGATTGATGAAACTAACATCAGTAAGATAACGTCCAGATATTCTGACTCAGCTTAACACAGCAAAAGGCTAGAAGAGCTTTATATTTAAAATAAATAAATAAACAAAATGACAATCCAAGTGTTAAACTGGCAGATCCTTAACTAGAGACTCAGGCCTGTGCTTTCCAAATATTAATCACCCATCCTCTGTATAGTTTATTGGGGAAACTATTTGAAGGTTTGTGGGGCATGTTATTTTATTGGAGAAGGGCTGTCCTCTTTCCCCAGTAGAGATGGACAGGGGAAAGGAGCGTCGTTCTTTTTCTGACTGCTGTTTGCTCATAAGGCCTAGACATTATTTTTAAAATCCTCCCTTGTCTGCTTAGCGGTGGAGGGTCTCCACTGTATCCTAGCAACCAGAGGCTAAAACGCTGGTCTTTTCCCCATCTCTGTCTCTTTAGTCGCCTTGATTGTGTCAGTAAGGTGGCAGGGCTGGGGCTTTGGATAAGTCGGCTGAGGATTAACTTGGGAGGACAGGTCCCCTCCGTGTGGCAATTTCAGAGGTTTTTAGAGCCTCTGTGTGGTGCAGTTGTTGGGTCTTCCTAGCCCTTGCTCCTGCTACGAGGGCATCCTGTGTGATGAGGATTCAGCTGCGTGTGGGATATTTGAACTGTGCAGCGTAAGGGTGAGCTGTCTCTTTAGATCTGCTTGCTTTCTCTTGCTAATTTCTGCCTCAAGCCACATTATATATTTCGAGAGCTTTGCACCTGTATTGTGTACTGCTGTTTCACTCCATTGACAACACACATGTGAAGAGTAAGCCAACAGAGATGCAGCTGGGCATTGTTAAGTCCTGTGACTTACGGGACATAGAAAAGAACATGATGAATATTCTGGATGACTCTAATTGTATAATTTTGGCTCACTTAAATTACAGGTAGTCCTGTATAATACCTCAGACTTACAAACACAATTGGGACTGGAACTTCCATTGCTAAGCAAAATGGTGCTTAAATGAGTCAAGCTTGGTTTTATTATTTTGTTTTCCTGCAGTCATTAAGTGAATCACAGAGTCATTAAACAAATCAGGCTTCCATTGATTTTGCTTGTCGGAAGCCTCTGGGGAAGGTGGTAAATAGCAATTACCACAGCACAAAGATGCTGCAACATTTTTAAATGCAGGGACTGGTCATAGGTGATTTATTTTCGGTGCTGTCTTAACTTTGAACAGTCATTAAATTAATGGTTGTAAGTCAATGGCTATCTGTCTACAGGTAGTCCTCGAGGTACGACACAATGGAGCCCAAAAGTTCTGTTGTCAAGCGAGGCATTTGTTAAGTGAGTTTTGCCCCATTTTATGACCTGCCTTGCCACAGTTGTTAAGTGAATCACTATAATTGATAAGTTAGTAACCTGGTTGTTAAGTGAATCTGGTTTCCCCATTGACTTTGCTTGTCAGAAGATCACAAAAGGTGATCACATGGCCTTGGGACACAACAACAGTCATAAATATGAACCAAGCATCTGAAATTTGATCACATGATCATAGAGATGCTGCAAAGGTCGTAACTGAAAAACAGTTACAAGTCACTTTCTTTAGTGCCATTGTAATTTTGAATGGTCACTAAATGACTTGTTGTAAGACGAGGATTTCCTGTGTCTTGAATACAGGTAACTTAAGGTGGGGAAGACTCAACTTCCTTCAGTTATGGAAATTCACTTGGTGACTTTGGGCCAGTCATATATTTTGCAATGTTGTTTATGGGGACAAAAATGGAAAGAGAAACTGCTCCATGTGTCTCTTCAAACTCCTGGTAGAATATAAATCTAACAAATGATGATACCAATTAAGCATAATTTGTTTGTCCTGTTTGGTTGTTGAACTCACTCACTTAGCTATTTATATCTTATTTAAACAATTTGCAGAGCAGTGACTTTGGGTGGTGTACAAAGATTAAAATCACCATTACAACTCATAGGACATTTTGGTTAAAATATTACTACTATTTCCATTTCTGTGGTGAAAGAATCTGGTAGTGACATCACCGTTGCCCAGTTGGGGGCTTCTTTCATGTCACCGTAAAGTTGCCCATCAAAGTGGCATCCATTTATCTACTCATGATCACCCGCTTTCGAAATGCTGGGTTAGCAGGAGCTGGAGCATGTGATGGGAGCTCACCCTGCCCCACAGCAACAACCGGATCTCAAACACGAACCTGCTGATCATCAGCGCAGGGTTCTAACCTCATCAGCTACCACGTTCCTTAATTGCTAAATTAAATTGATTAAAATAGCAATACCCCAAACAAGAAGTCACAAAAGTAGCCTTGCTTAACACCTAGAGAAACAACTTCATGACAGGATTGAGGCCATTGGCATCTCTGGAGAAAGGCTGTTACACGGGTCAGGCAAAACCACAGAGAAGACATGACTCGGGGGTCCAACAAAACAACATCGTTTAATTCAAGGGACCTGTAATGTGCTGCTATACCTGGAACAGCATGCAGAACAAGAGAGAAAAGGCAGTCCCTCCACTAGAATGGTCCTATGCCATGTAGGGCTATTTTACTTGGGAATAAGCACTGACATACATTTCTTAAAGTAGTATATAAAACGGGTGGCCATGGACTGTTCTCTTGGCTGGAGCAGTTAGCTTTTGCTCTGAGGTCCCATTCTGGTTGGGAGGAATGCCTGGTGTTTTTATCCCATATTTCTGTCTCATCCAAGCTTATTTTTAGTATTTGAGAACAAAGAAAACAAGGTAGTTGGGTTCAGAACCTCTAGTTCTGGGTTTCTTTGCCCCTTTCTATTATGGACAGCTCACACGGTCATTTATCTATGAACTGGGCATGCCTGCATTTAAAGATTGACACTGGTAATTAGTTTCTGAGTTCATTTCGTGATGTGGCAGCATTAGAAGTATGCTTTGATGGTTAGACTATATTGTTTACATTAAGCTAACGTTAATAAGGTGAAACAGACTTCTTTTTTTCTCTCTTACCTCTTGCCTTTACTTTTTACTCTTTACCTAACTAAACTCTTTTCCAGCACTTTGCATAAAGCTGCTTACCTTGAAAGAGACTCATGAAATGTGTAAGTATGGGCAAATGTAAGAAGCCATGATAAACCTTTTCCTTGGCACAGAAGTCCTATCCTCTCCTTCCACAAATGTAATATTCAAAGGTAGTTGTGCAAGTTGTGTGGCTATTGTCGCTCTTCTCCATGACTAGCAATTATAACAAAGATGCTCAGATATAAAGGTTCCATCTATATGTATTGCAAAGTTAAAAGAACACTGGAAATATTTCCCAGGCTTTTAGAAGTTTCCATGGTCTACTGCTTTCAATAAGTAGTAAACTGTATTTTACTATTTCAGACTCGCAATGACGGCCATGCAGTTTGTACTACTATGTTTAAAAAAAATACCCCCAAAAAAGTGCACTTAAAAAGTAGTTGCGAGGAATAAATAGCCTGATTTTATCCCCAATGCCCATTTTTCCTAGATGTAATGGAAATATTTATTCACACAACTTTCATTTGCTTTCTGGGACAGCTCAGACAACCTTTTGTGAGCTCAGTATAAATTAAGCCTGTGTGGATAATGATATGAAGATAAATATCTGAAAATTCCTGCCAGAAATCACACACAGTGTGCTATGATATTAAAAGCACCATCAGTCAACTGGGTGAATTCTTGAGGGCTCCAACCTCAAGAATACTTTAAGTATTGGCTTTTAAGGACACCATCTTAAAGCTATTAAATATACTTAGCTTCAGAACCTGGTACCATTTTGACATGCGCTTAAGGTGTTGGATGCAATACTCTCCTCCATAAACATTATCCATAATAGAATTAGGTCTGCCTCCAACATAAACACGTACTGTACTTCCGAATTTGGTGTTGCACTTGTAAATGAACTACAATGAAAAACAACAACAGTCAAAGACTGTTAATATCATTTTTTAAAAGCATATGATATTTCACCCACAAATACAGGTCAGTTGGCATTGCAGTGAACTTACACACTTTTAGGCATGAAGCAGTCGTGTACAAAGCTTATTCTCTTTCACAAATAGACTGTCCTATCCTTCCTGCAACACATCAGTAGAAAACTATTTCTTCCAGTTATTATATCATTCTTATTCTCATGCTTTTTAATTGCCCCTTAATACTTCTTGCTGCAATCTTATTGGTTTATAAGAACCTGCTAAGCCAGCCCTTTATGAAGGAATGATACAGTCACAACCGCTGTTCTGTCTCTCCTGATTCTTTTTCCTGCATTTTCAATTTGTTATTTCCACGGATTTTTTGCCCTTTTAAGGCAAATAGCTTGATCAGCGTTAGGCCTTGATTTTAAACAGATCATTTAAAAGGCTATGTATGGCTTGGGTTCTTTTTAAGAGTCTCTCTTTATTTCCTCAGTCCCTCTGTCACAAAGATCTGGTGTTGTGTGAAGTTATTGAACTGGGAGATATTGGTTGAACTACTAGTCAGTAGAAAGACTAGCTCTGGGAAAGCAGAGTAACAGAGTAAATAGTAAAATGGATCCTTATCATTTGCAGTACTTCCGTAACTTATCTGCACTATTCCTCAGCAGCAGTGATTGACATATTGCAATACATTTTGGGGAGAAACCCCTGCAGTTGGTGTGGGAAGAGTTGGAATATTCCAATGACTTTCTGATTCTCTGTCTACACTAATTTTTTTATTTTGACTAGTTGCTTGGATGAGTAGAGAAACATCTCAGATTAACAAACATTGGTTCGGTTGCCATGATTTTACCTCTTTTTAGATACTTTTGGTCTGGATGATTGAGTAGTCATTGACATATTGCAACACATTTTGGGGTGAAACCCCTGCAGTTGGTATGACACAAGGTGGTATATTCCAATGACTCTCTGACTCTTTACTTAACTATTTTTTTATTTTGAATGATGAAGTTACTTGGATGAGTAGTGAAACATCTCAGATTAATAAACTTTGGTCCATGATTTTAACCTTTTTTGGATATTCCACGAAAGACTATAAGTTGCAGAATGAGGCCAAACAATGAAGTGCCTTGTAGCATCTTGAAAATCAACATGTCTATTAAGGCATAAGCTGTTATAAACCATAAAATTCTTCAAAGAATATATAAAGTTATTCTAAGTTTAATATATATTTACACCCATGCTAAGGGGATGATTATAGTGAGTAGGATTTTAGAGCCCACTGACCTGGACATATGTAAAAGAGAGGAATGGAGAAAATACAGATAACGATAACTGTATTAATGCATACCTTTCATAAAAACATTGTGGTAACATTGTTCTTCCATTGGTGAGCTGATTGACAAATCTGAGGATGATGGTACTGAAACTTTTTTTAGTAGCAAACTGCCACTGTTCAAACTGGAACAGGTACAACTGAATTTCTTATTGATGAATAATAGGCTTTCCATTTTTGCATTGAAGATTTTTGTTCAATAACTGCCACGTTAATATCAGTGAAGGAGCCTCCTGAGAAGTTTAAGTATTTTCCCATTACTTCCTTAATATTGCCATTCCTCAGTATCTGTTTCACAATGGACTTTTGCACAGAGGATGGTCTGTTTGTCATACATGCACCATGATAAGTCATTGCTAGCACGAGGCATATTACATCAAGAATTGAAACAGGTAATGAACTATATGAGGTTGTGAGCGATACAAGGTAGACCTGTGATAATGTCAGAATAGATGCAGAGGAACTTTGGTTTCTGGGTATGCTACAAAAACAGATTATAAGTCTGTATCTTTGCAATGTGGGTTGGTATGGCTAATCATCCATTTTACTTTGAAAGTAATAAAGTCAAGAACCCGTGAGAAAAACATGTTTCAGGGTGTTGTAGATCATTGATGATGCATTTGAATAGTTTTACTTGGGATCTAAATCTATTCTTCGCTGATCTTCTCTCTATACATACCTATTCCTCTTCCCAGGTAACCAGATTAGCTTTTTCCTCGTTCTTTTTTCTTTTTTTACACTCTTCTGCTGTAAATTTAACGACAATAATAATAGAAATAGAATAACTGGCAAAAGAAAGTAGTCCCAATAGTAATAGGCACCTTGGGTGCAATCTCAAAACACTGGTGCACCATTTGAACACCGTCGGCATTGACAAATTTGCCATCAGTCAATTGCAAAAGGCAACTTTACTCAGAACAGCTTACCTCCTGTCACAATATCTGTAATATCAATATCAAACACCCAGATCTGCCTATCCCAGGTCCTTGGAAAGGACTCGATAGATAGACAGAAATGCCAAATGCAATCTGAACATCTGGCTGACTGCGCTGACAAACCACAAAACAATTAAGAAATGGAATTGGAAAGAATTTGATACAACAAAAAAGGTTTTGCTAGATTTTAATCAAAGGACGTCTTACCCACTTCTATTTTATGAGTAAATATATTTATAATTGGCTTTACTTGAATATAAACTTGTTTCTGGTCAAGTATTTTATCATGGTTCAAATGCTGGTCTACTGTTCTGGTTAAGCATTTAAGCCAAGAATTGATATTTAGTTCGCATGGTTGCCTGGGTTGTATATAATACTATCTAATGACTATGCCATTTTCTCACTGTCTGTTGTATATAACAGGATTGTGCAATAGATGAATAAGGCCATTAGCCATGTATTGTGATCTGGTGGGCACTTGAAAAATCTCCCCTATTTTAAATAGCTCCAGGAAGTCAACTTAAACAGGTCTACCAGGACGTGGGGATGACACTTGTTTAATAAGATACAAGTTATTCAGTTCTTTTAACTATTTTATTAGGGGTTAAATGCCAGTGAGGTCAAAGTCTCTGTGTTGAGGAACAATTATAATAATTTACTGCAGGTAAATGGTAGTAGTTAATATTTCCAGCACATTTGAATGGTATAGAAAGTACTGAAAGCTCAGAGGCTTTCTTTTTCTTCTTGCTTGCTCAGATTGAACTGGTATTTATGGCGTAGCCTCTCTCTCATACTAAGCCTGACAGAATTGCTCTATTACTCTTTAATACAATTGATGGTTTACGGGATCTTTTGAACTGCTACATTGTGGATTTCCTTTGCCCTCCAAAGTAGAACTGCAAGGCAAAATGAAAACACAGTTCTGTGTTTTTGGTTTTGCAGGTCTGGTTTGCAAGTCATATCCAATCTATCGTTTTCACTGCAATCACACAGAAGAGAAAATAAGTTGTTCATGCCTTTGCTATTGTTCATTTTTAAATTTTTATTTCTTTCTAGGTATACCTAATATTTATGTACACCTATTCTTCAATTTATGACCAGTTGCTAAATAACCGTTTGTTAATAGCCGATACCTCAAAAAGTTACTGCTACTCCATTACCCCAACAGCCACATGATCATATGTGGCTTGGCCATGGGCTCGCATTGATGATCTGTTGCAGCATCCCTCAACCACATGATCATGTGTTGCATTGGTTTTTTTCACTGTTTTCTGTCAAAAAATGCTCATTGGAAAAGATGGATTTGGACTTATAACCATGTGATTTGCTTAATAACCATAATGACTTGCTTAATGACCAATGCAAAAATGGTACAAATAAACCTTAATTTACAATCACAATTGAAACCAAAATTTCCATCACTAAGCCAGGCAATTGTTGAGTTTTGCCCCATTTCATGACCTTTTTTTGCCACAGTTGTTAAGTGAATCACTGCAATTGTTAAGTGACTCATGCAGACCTTAAGCAAATCTGGCTTCCTCATTGACTTTGCCAGAAACCAGCTGGGAAGATTACAAATTATCACATGGCAGTTGCCAAGCACCTGAATTTTGATCACATGACCATGGGGATGCTACAACAGTTGTGTAAAAAATTTTCAGTGCTGTTGTATCTTCGAGCAGATAGTTGTAAGTCGAAGGCTGCCTATAGTAAAATTGAATCTGGTCATGTGATGACTCAACTTACAGCTACAAATCTTATGACCAAAATTCTTGGCGCAACTGTAGTCATACATTGAAGATTACTTACATGTGCATATATATGTAACTTCAACCTAAAACCTGTTTTAATGGATGATATAATGCTCTTAGATGCAAAAATTATATACTTATACCGTTCTTCTTCTTTAAACTCTGTTTTCCAAGCAATGTCATAGGCCATGGCAGTGTCTTAACAAGGTTTTGCGGGTATTACTGTTATTGTTAGATAACGACTAATTGAAAAGTGGTTTCATACTAGATTGCCCTAGATCCTAAATTTGCATCAAAAGAAGGAGAGAAGAAGCTTATACTATTTATTGCACATTTGTTTATCTATTTGGATTTAGAAGCTGCGAAACCCCCACATGACTCTGAGAGACTTGCATTTAAAAAATTAGAAACAGTAAATTGGAAATGAAAAAGATCATGTAGATCCAGAAAAGTAAACCCAACATGTTAGAAGAAAAAAATAATAATGATAAAGCGTGACAACAGGTTAACTTCAGGCTTGGGAGGAAAACTGGTTTTTCAAAGATTTTTGAAATAGCTCCATGGTGGAGTGGGGCATATAAATCTCTTGAGGTTGGGGCAAGGCTGTTCCGGAAGCAGGTACTATGATGGAAAATTATGTAGATTACTTCCTAGATGATGTAGATTACTTTGCTTTTTTGAGGGAACCCAGAGCATGTCCATTTGCCCAATGTTTCTGGAAGGGCAGAACCTATTAGGGATGGCCAGTCTTTCAGAAAAAAACCAGGCCTTGTAACATGAAGGGTTTTACAGATGATAATCAACACCTGGCGAGCATTATACCTTGCCAGGAGCCCTGGTGGTTAGAATGCAGTATTGCAGGCGGCCTGGAGTTCCATCCTAATGGGATCAAGGTTAACTCAGCCTTGTGTTCCTTCCTAGGTCAGTAAAATCATGACCCAGATTGTTGGGGGGCAATATCCTGACATTATAAACCATCCAGAGAGTGCTGTAAAGCACTATGGGGTGAGATATAAGCCCACGTGCTATTGCTATTACTATAGCTCTTGAAGCCTTGGTAACACATGGGTGCCATGTCCGGCACTGCCTATATAGCAATAGCACTTAGACTTATATACTGCCTCGCAGTGCTTTAAAGCCCTCTCTAAGTGGTTTACAGAGTCAGCATATTGGCCCCAACAATTTGGGTCCTCATTTTACCCACCGCGGAAGGATGGAAGGCTGAGTCAACCTATATTGTGGATCAGCTGTAGCTTCCAAGTATCTTCAAGAGCAGTCCTATGAAGAGCACATAGCAATAATAATAGGCTATTCATGAGGTGATTAGGGTATGAGTAACTATTTTATGAGCCTCCCGCAATAGTGGTGGATGCAATTGGCATCACAGGTAGATCCGTGCAAAGGTCTTCTGATCTATTCTGCAGGCAGGAGCTGTCTAATAATGATCCCATACTCACAAGCTTTTATTTTGTTGACGTCTTTCCTCTGGTGAAATTAAGACAACATACATAGTTCTCTTTCTTTTTACAACATCCCCAGTAGCTGTGAGATAATGGGCTGTGTATCACCAATGAGGCTCAGGGCTTTGTGGAGATTGAAATCTGGGTCTCTCCAACCTGTCCATCATTCTAACCTCAGCAGATATGCTATGTGTCAGTCTTGGAAGCCATAATTGTAAAGGCCTCTGCGGCTGCCACATCTAGTGCCTGGGAAAAAGGGAGGGGGGAGTTGTTTCTCATATTCTTAGCGGGGATATAGACGCAACAAAAATTTTTTCTGGAGAGTCAAGGACACATCAACTGGC
>JANHFL010002259.1:404612-415204 GCA_032468155.1 Oxyrhabdium leporinum
GAACCGCTAGATTGAATCAGCAGAAGTGGCCTGCAGTTCAACACTCTAACCACTCTAACCACTGCGCCACCTAGGCTCAAGATGATGCTTATGATGGCAGACAGAGCTCATAGATGCATCATAGTCAGGTAGATTTCGTTGTCCAAAGGCATGTTTTCTTTTTCTCCAAGTAGAATTGCCTGGCTGTCAGAGGAGCCATATGGGTCTATACTCAAGGAGATGGGGGATTGGGTAGGTCTAGTTTAATGAAAAGAAGAACTAGGAGAGATATGATAGCAGTGCTCCAATATCTAAAGTAGAAGCTGTACCGCCTTGGAACGCTGCTCCAAGGTCACGCATCTGGAAGAAGAAGGGAGACACATACTAACCTGCTCTCAGACATTACAAAAAAAAGATGTTGATACTCCAGAAAAAAGTGCAAAGAAGAGCAACTAAGATGATTAAAGGCCTGGAGCCAAAAAAATCTAATACAATCCTGGATTGTATAAACAGGCAAAGAATCAAAATTACATATTAATATTAGTGTGAGTGTTGGTCTTAGGACCGCTTTATAAAACCTTAAGTAATGCCACACCTGGAATACTGAATCCAATTTTGGTCTCCACATTATAAAAAAGTGGTTGAGACTTTGGGAAAAGTGCAAAGAAGAGCCACCAAGATGATTAAAGGCCTGGAGATGCAAACATAAGAAGAATGGTTGCAAGATTTGGGCTTGGCTAGTCTAGAGAGAAGAAGGATGAAGGCTGACACGATAGCAGTCTTCCAATATCTAAGGGGCTGCCACAAAGAAGGGGAGGGTGTCAACCTCTTCTCCAAAGCACCTGAAGTCAGGACAAGAAGCAACGAATGAAAACTAATAAAAGGAGAGATACAACCTAGAACTAAGGAGAAACTTCTTGAAAATTAGAACAATTAATCAGTGAGACAACTGATTGTGGGTTGGAGTTGTGGATGCTCCAAGACTGGAGGTTTTTAAGAGGAGATTGGACAGCCATTTGTCTGACATGGTATATGCTTGAGCAGCGGGTTGGACTAGAAGACCTCCAAGGTCCCTTCCAACTCTGTTATTCTGTTATTAAGATAGGGACCTGAAGATTAGTTTCTTAGTGACAGCTCCTTCACTGTATAAAAGCTTGCCCCTCCCAAGGTTAACACCCACTCTTTCATCCTTTAAAAAAATCAGCCGAAACAGTCCTATCCCCTAAGACGTTTGATGAAGACGAGCCAAAATAGAGGTCAGCCTCATGTATAGTTACTAATGGATGAATTTTATGTCATCATGGTGCTTTGATGTGTCTTGGGAGCAGGCCACTTACAAATTATTGCAGTAAATAAATAACCCCCTGGCTTTAAAAATGAAATATCAACTTGTATCTAATGAGTTTGTATAGATGAAGGAACCCTGGAATGCAGAAAATGAATGTCGCCATCTTTCTCCATGCTAACTTTTATAGCTTCTTCTAGAGAGATTCAACTCCGGTATGAGCTCATATATTTTTTTTCAAAGCTAAAGATCTATGATTTGGATAATTGAAATATGGTATTGCATTAGGCAGTGGTGAGAAATACCTATATTTCCCCCCACTCACTAATGCCTTCAGGTTCTGTAGTTAAATGACTCACCACTGTGACTCACAAAGGTAACTCAGAGCTATTAGGAAATCTTTATACTGCATCTCTGCATGTGGAGGCAATTAAAGTGTCAGCTCCACATGAATACCAATATTAACAATGCAGTCAAACTTTAAATGATTTATCACAATTGATGCTGCTGTACCTTGGTGGGAAGAACAAGCACTAACTTTTAAAAAATATATGCAAAAGGCAGCAAACAAAGGGAGAAAGGATAATGTAAATAAATCCACTTGAAATATATTCAGGGCAAAATGCAAATTACCGAGAGAGAAAAAGAAGAATGGCTGAAGGATTGTGTTTAGCCTGCAGAATGCTTCAGTATGTTTTTGGGAAGAAGGAAACATATTCATCTGAAAAGGAAAAAAAAAAGGAAAGAAAAGCCCGTATACTCTTAGCAAAACTTTAGCACATAGCTTTGTTTCTGGTGCAATGTAGACCAGTACTAGGAACAGGCCAGGGCTAAAAAAAATATATCTGATCAACCACTAGATAGAAGCAAAGAGAGTGTCAGACCTGCTACAGGTTAAACCTCTAAGTAAAAAAACAATCCTTGGCTCCATTCATTGAGAAAGGTATAGTTTTATTAGAGATCAAGAGTATTGCAATAATGCAAAGCCAGAACTGAGATTTGCGCGCCAAAATCACCAAGTGTTACTTTCCCCCACTTATCTGCCTCTGCTCAACACCCCATTTTGACCAATCCAGTTTGTGCAAGTTGTTTTCATAATGGTCACTCTGGTTTCAAACAATCAGAATAGAGCTGAAAGGGAACCTGGAGGTATTATAGTCCAACCCCCTGCTCAGGCAGGACACTCTATACCAGGGGTGGCAAACTTAATTTCATTGAGAGCCACATCAGGGTCGTGTTTGACCTCAGGAGCTGGCGTGGACATGGCCAGGGTGGGCATGGCCAGCTCAACATCACTTGTGTCGGGGGCGCCTGTGGTGGCCCAAGTGCTCTGCCACTGAAAATGGGCTCCCGAGCTCCGTTTTTGCCTGCGGCGGCCTCCGGCAATCCTCTGCCAGTGAAAATGGAGCTTTCTTGGCCCCTGCAAGGTCTGTTTTCGCTGGCAGAGGCACCATGGGCTGGTCCTTCTCTGTTTCCAGGGTGACCCCATGGGCCAGTTCTAAGCATCCCATGGGCCGGATCCGGCCCCTGGGCCTTGAGTTTGACATCCCTGCTCTATACCACTTCAGACAGGTGGCTGTCCAGTCTTTTCTTAAAAGGCTCCAGTGATGAAGCACCTATAACGTCTGAATGCAAGTTGATCCACTCGTTAATTGATCTCACTGTTAGAAAGTTTTCCCTTAATTCAAGGTGGCTTCTCTCCTTGATTAGTTTCCATCTGTTAAGTTTTGTCTTGTCTTCTGGTGCTTTGGTAAATAAGTTCACCCCCCTCTTCTTTGTGACAGCCCCCCTAATACTGGAATACTACTGTCATGCCCCCCCCCTAGTTCTTTTCGCTAGACTTAAGATTTACGATGGATGTAACATCCCTGGGTCATGTGGTCATCATAGAGTAGAGTAGAGTGGAGTGGAGTGGAGTGGAGTGGAGTGAAGTGGAATGGAATGGAATAGAATAGAATAGAATAGAATAGAATGGAACGGAATGGAATGGAATTCTTTATTGGCCGTGTGATTGGACACATAAGGAATTTCTCCCCATGCATAAGGTCACAGTGTACATACAACAATAGTGATAGATCAGTATCATAGTCATTGTAAAAATATATCCATCATAAAACATCAGACACAACACTTAGTGATAGTCATGGATACTAAATAAGCAATCAACATAAATCATACTAGGATACTAAGTAAACAATATACATTGTAAGATACAAGCAACAAAGTTATAGTCATAAGAAGATCAGGAGATAGGTAATAGGAAAGATGAGAATAATGATGGTAATACTGCCTTTCTAGGTAGTTTGACAGTGTTGTGGGAATTAGTTGTTTAGCAAAGTGATGGCATGGGGGGAAACAACTGTGTCTAGTCGTTCTGGTGTGCAATGCCCTATAGCGTCGTTTTGAGGGTAGAAGTTGAAACAGTTTATGTCCAGGGTTTGAGGGGTCTGTAAATATTTTCACAGCCCTCTTTCTGACTCGTGCAGTATACAGGTCCTCAATGGAAGGCAGGTTGGTAGCAATTGTTTTTTCTGAGGTTCTAATTATCCGTTGAAGTCTGTGCTTGTCTTCATTGCAGAGCCAAACCAGACAGTTATAGAGGTGAAGATGACAGACTCAATAATTCCTCTTTAGAACTGTATCAGCAGCTCCTTGGGCAGCCTGAGCTTTCTGAGTTGGCGCAGGAAAAACATTCTTTGTTGTGCTTTTTTGATGACGTATTTGATGTTAGGTGCCGTTTTAAGCCTTGAGATATTATAGAACCTAGAAACTTGAAGGTCTGTACTGTTGCTACTGCGTTGTCTAGTATTGTGAGTGTTGCTAGGGTAGGGGGGCTTCTCCTAAAATCTACTATCATTTCTACAGTTTTAAGTGTGTTACGTTCAAGACTGTTCCGGTTGCACCACGAGGCTAGTTGTTCAACCTCCCATTTGTATGCAGATTTGTCGTTGTCTCGAATGAGACCAATCACTGATGTATCACTGTTGCAAACTTCAGTACTTTAATAGAGGGATCCTTTGAGATGCAGTCATTGGTATAGAGAGAGAAGAGAAGTGGAGAGAGCACAAAGCCCTGCCCGCCATCCATTGGTTTCCATCCATTGCTAGAAACTTCTTGATCTTTTTTTTTCCCCTCCACCCTCCAATTAGGTGTTGAAACTAAACTCTCTGTGTCTCCCCTCCAATCAGGAACTCCTTTAAACCATTTGCTAAATTTACTGCATGTCTGGAAAGAGGGGGACAAAATCTGTAAGTTGCTTACCCAAGGCTGAAGAATAGAGGGAAAGAGTGGATTGCTGTAAGAAAATATTTTGCTTCTGAGCAGCAAACTGTTGGAATAGAAGTTGGGTCCTAAAGGACATCAAACAAGCGGCAAAAAGCTTGGAAACTTTTTCTGGAAAACTTTTTGCTGCTTCCCTTTAGAACCCAGCTTCTGCCCTGGCCAGTTGTTGCATGTTCTATGCTCTCAGTTCTACTGTTTAATAGCTTTCATGTGCAGGAAATTCCTCCTTGTCTTGTTCTTTGGATTTCCTGGTATAAAGCTTCTTTTCATCAGTTCTTGTCCTACTCTGGAGTGGAACAAACCACATCTTCTTTCTTAGTCTCTCAAATGTTGGGACACTGTGATCATGTCACCTGTACCATGTTTTTTTGAACTGTTTTTCAGAGGTTTTAATCTGTAAGCCCCTCACAATCAAGATGAAGAAACAGGGGTAGGCTTCAAAAACCTCAGCAACGGGTTCACTGCCCAGTTGCTGGGTGGGCGTGGCCGTGGTGGACGTGGCCTAGTTGGCCTCATGCACCATGGTGGGGGCATTGTCGCCTTCACCGAGGTCCAGAGGCTTTCCTTGAGGGCGAAAACGGCCTCCCTGGGCTCCAGATGCTCTAGGGAGGCTGGAAATGGACCGTTTCCAGCCTCCCTGAATTTCCAGGAGACCCGTTTTTCGCCTTCCCTGAGGTCCCTGAAATATGCTGACTGTGTAAACTGCTTTGAGAGGGCTCTAAAGCATTGTAAAGTGGTATATAAGTCTAAGTGCTATTAGTATTGCTACTGCATTTGAATTTTAATGTAATAATTTCAGCTTAGATTGTAAGCCTTTTTTTAGTGTTCTGTGGATTGAAAAGACAGAATATAAATCAAAATTCTACTCTTATACCTCATAATACCAATAAGCTGTGCACAACAGTGATTTACATTGTCTAATAATGCATTTTCATTCTGTGCTAGCAATTTAAGGAACTTTCTAAAATGAATGCATAAAAATTAATAGAGTTTATTTCTTGGTAAAATTGTTCATAAATATAAACAGTAATTGAAGGCTTGATAGTCAAATTTATGTATTTTAACATTGCTTAGTTACATCTTTATTGAGAGACTATTGTAATCTTAGTATACAGAATAAATACATGTACTAAATAGTTTTCTGGGGCTACTGTTGTGATCATAACTTTATATATATGTCTTGCCTTTATTATTATAAATAATTCAAGATGGCAAACATACCTAATTCTCCTTCCGTCTCTTATTTTCTCCACCACAACAATCCTTTGAGGTGAGTTAGACTGAAACTATTTGACTTGCTCAATGTCACCCCTCTTACCCAAGGCAGGACTAAAGCCCACAGTCTCCTGGTTTCTAGGCCAGCACCTTAACCACTGCACCAATCCAGCTCTAGAAAATCGGTGGCTACTTTATTACTGCCCATTAAATACTGTACATGGCTTCTTCACTTGTAAATAAAGGCACCATCATGAATCATCTACAGCTCAGGGAATATTTTCCAAGAAATATTCTTGAATTGTGCTTGCATGAAGGTTAGCTTTCCGTTTTCTATTTAGTTTCTTTGTGCTGCTGTACAATTCTCTATGCTTTTTTGTTAATGTATAGCACCCTCTTTAGCTTCCGATTTTGTTTTAAGGCTGTTTTTCAGACCTATCAGGGAAGATAATACAGTTTGATGCATAAGCTAGCTTTTGAGCAACTATTCCAAAAGCATTCTTTACTAAATGCTCCTGTTGTAGTAACAAAAGTTGTGTTACTTTTATTTTATTACTGATGGCTTTTTTTTATTTTGGGCAAGAAGCATGATGATCTGCAGAAGGGGAATCTTTTTAGTCTGGGTAAACAAAAAACAGGAGTTGGGTAGTCACCTTCTGTGACTAACAAATGTTAGCGTTTGTTAGCATCAGCTTTTGTGAGCTGCACTTATTTCAGCAGATGCATAGAGAGTGTGATTTGCTCATTTATTGTTGAAGAGTCAAGGCAGAAACTTCGGGGAAGGTTTTTATACTTATAAAAGGTATAAAAAGTATGCCTTTTATACTTGCAAAGACTTATTTGAAAGCACGGTCTGATGGCCACCAAAACTTCAGTTTTCTCTAAACCCAGTTTGTGTTCCATGTCTCCACTGACTATTGGGGGGGGGGTGCACTTGGGACAGGGCCTTTCAAAAAACATAATCTGGATCCTTTTTGGAATATTATTCTGGTTGATCACTGGGATCAGGACAGGAAGAGTACAACCATCTCCTAGGCCTGAACCTCATTGGTCTCTGAGCTACTATTTATACCATTGATCATTATATTTCTTTGGACCCCTGAGAGTGGGGGTGGAGTAGGTGGTACTATTTGCAGGAGTTTATTTTCATTCTCTGAAGATGTTTTCAGTCAGTGGTGAGGGAAGAGAGGTCAACACCTATTTACGTTGTGAGGGTTTTTCTCGTTAACATAGGGTTGATGAATTTAGGATGTGTTTTTTATTTACTTTTCAAATCTTTGTTATGGTATGGTGTGTACATAGCTTGGAATCGATTGCAATTGAACAAGGTAATGAACAATTAAATAAATATCATTGGCACCAATACAGGAGGCTGTTCCAGTAGCATATGACCAACCTGTGCCTTCAGTTGCTGCTTGGTTATCTTTGTGTGTCATGTTCAATCCAACTTTGGGTCTCATTCATTAAAGCAGAGGTGGGGAACGTTGGCCCCTTTATGATTTGTGGACTTCAACTCCCAGAATTCCTGGGCCAGAATTCTGGGAGTTGGTCCACAAAACATAAAGGGGCCATCATCCTTCACTCCTCCATTAAAGAATGTCACTTGGTGGAATCCAGGAAACATGCCTGCTCGGATCTCCTCCCAGAGGTTTGTGTAGCTCCCACTGTTAAGTTGTTGAGCAAATTACTGAAGTCTTGGTTGCTTTTCCAGGGAATAGAGTGATTATGGAACCCCATCCCCCTTTCTTCTGTAGTATTCTGGTTCAATCTGTTTCAGGGTGGTCTTTTTTTGGGGGGGGGAAGGGGGATTGTGTTCTTTTAGTGTTTTGTTATCTTTTTATATGTTGATTTTTTGTTGTTGGGTGGCTGTAACATGAAGCAAAGCAAAGAAAGCAAAGCAAAAAATAGAATGCCCAAACAACACAGGAAAATCAGTACAAACTTCTCTGTCTTTTCCAAAACAAAAACCAAAAACAACACCTTAGGAAGGAGTTAGAGGCAATAGGCTACTGAAACAATCCTTGAAATAAAAAGTTTTATAACAACAGAAATATTGAGGTTCTATTCCAGATTGGACCTTGATACAGAGGTCTGACCAAGTGAAGCTTGTATCACTGATAACAATATTGATTCCTTCATTCCTGATCCTAAGTTTTTCTGTCAAGCCAAAGGCAATGATAGAAGAAAATCAGAAAGCCACAGGCTTGATGTTGGAATGAGTCAATATCTCATGAGGGACAAAAGAAACAGGTTTTCTATTCCCACTAGCAGTTGTTGTCTGAATACCATCAATAAGGCCATAGCTCACCTGAATGTTATTCATCCAACTGGCCCCAGGACAGAGATTTTCAGGACACAGGACATGGGTGCAGATTCTCCACATTCTCATCTAAGTATCAAAATGTCATGGATCTAAGGATTATTTTTAAGACAGAAGGAACACTGTGGTTATTTTGGACTCTACCATAAGAGAAGTGGGTATAGTTTCTGTAACTGTTAGCATTCTTTTCCTTGCTTATAGCAAAAGCACTTAGATTTATATACTGCCTCATACTGCTTTACAGCCTTCTCTAAGTAGTATACAGAATTAACATATTGCCCCCAACAATCTAAGTCCTCATTTTACCAACCTCGGAAGGATGGAAGGCTGAGTTGATCTTGAGCCGGTCAGAATCGAACTGCTGGCAGTTGGCAGAAGTAGCCATATTTAGAATTTTATAAGGCAGATACTGCATTATAATCATGGCGTCACTATGGGTGTATGAACCAACGAGACAAGCAGCATTGTACAATCTTGGGGGCGGGGACAATATTTTTTTTCAACAGTCCCAGTTGGCCTGAAGCTAATCATTCTATGCCCCCAATGTTAGCAAGGGAAATCCCTTTAGTTTGTAGTCCACAAGCCAATAATGGCATATAACATTTCTTCAGCAGAAGGTATTATTATGGTTTGGATTGAAATGTCATCTGACAAGATGTCTGTGTGACTGTCATACTGATTATTCCTGAAGACTACTCCTCAGAATCCGAGTACAAGAGTTCAATGACCCCATTTTGGGGGTCAGTGATAAGACAATGGTTCTGGATGGTCAAACCTACAGGGAACAACTATGCTAGGCAGTAGATCATCAATTGACAGTGAGAATCTGTCTAGCTATTGCCCTGATGATGTGATGATGTGTATACAAATGGCAAAAACATGCCTTCTACATAGGAATAAATTCTGGTGCCCAACAACAGTCAGATAGTACCAGACTAGCCAAGACTAATTTAAACCTCTTTCTTAACCAGAAACTGAAACTTTAGCTTGTTTTTAGCTGGCTTATCCTAGCCATGACTTAATCCTATATAACCTGGGAATGGAGACAGGATTAATAATGATCATTCTCTCTTCCTGCTTTTGAGAAAAAATTAAAAGAAACAGAATTTAAAAAAAAATTAGGCAGGGATGGTGGAGTAAACATTTGTAATTCATTTTTAAAAAAAATTCCTGAGCAAAAGGAAATCTTAAAATATATAAAATATATTTATATTTATGTATAATATATTTATTTTTAAATATATTTGATAAATACATTTATTTTTATATATAAAATATATTAAAATATTGCTGCCAAGCAAAGACCTTCTCTATATCCCATGTTGTTTGGTCTATCACCCTATACTTTAATAAACTAATCTTGTCAAGGAGTACATGTATAGCTAGTAAAATACTAGATTCAAAATTATAAGGAAAATTGGGCCCCAGAAATATCTGTATAAACTGTGTATCATTCTATAGGAAGACAACTATACCTGGTATTTGCCATTATTTAAGCTATCAATTATGTATTTCATTTGTTCCATCCAAAGGAATTCAGAAAACTATTAAAATTGTTGACTCCCTATGATGGAAGTTGCAATTGTCAAAAATAAATATCTAATTCATTTTCCATTTAATCCTTATCCATTTTGTAAAGCTTTGGATATTATAATAAAAAGCTTAGAGCTTTTATTAATATGTTTTCAGTTTTCCCAAACCTCTGTCATAGATACAGTACTTTTATGCATAGTCTGCCTTAGTAAATCAGTTTATTTAATTAATATTTATTACTTTCAAAGACCTTCTAAAGATCTCAAGAGGAATGAATAGAATACTGAGATAATGAAAGTTTACTCTTCCTGTACAAGTTTGCTTGTTCTAATTTCCTTTTTTTTCCCCTCTGTGAAAAACCAGAAGAAATGACTTGCCTTTCCCCATATGCTTTCCTGGTCTGAACCCCCATTTATACAAAAATATTTTTGAAGTTTTGTAGCCATTTGATTCTTAAAGTTGTTGTCATTTAATGCTGAAATACCCAAATGATAGATATTTTCATTTTAGAAGAATTCCCTGTTTGCAAGGAAATCACAACTGGGACACGATCAGATATTGAAACCATACATTTTGGAGCAAGATATAGAAAATATTTCTAATAGAATGTTGATGTATGGTGGAAAGAAAGATATACTCTCCCTAAACTACATTAAAAAAAAAACCACACATCAAATACATGTTGACCTCATGCATATTAAAACTTTGTGATAACCAGACTGAAAACTAGAGCTTGAATGGTTGCAAGAATAACATTAAAACCCCCATGCATGATTTACAAATTATAAATAATTAGGACAATGTGGCTTAAACAACCAGGGAAAACACCAAAAATATTTAAATTAGGGGAATAATATTATCCAAATTAATTTTTTTTCAAAAGTCTTAATCATCAGAGTAAGATTTATTTATTTATTTATTTATTTTTACATTTATATACCGCCCCATTCCGAAGACTCGGGGCGGTTTACAGCTTAT
>JANHFL010002259.1:455189-468023 GCA_032468155.1 Oxyrhabdium leporinum
ACCCCCGTGTCATAACTCTGCTGAACACTTAATTCCCACAGCACTGTCTTATTTCTCATTTTTTTCTCATCTTCTCATCTTTTCTACTATCTTCTATTGCTTTCTTATGATTTATCAGGTGTTGTTTGTAATTTATGATTAATGATTGTAACTATGATTATGACCTATGATATATTATTTGCTGTTTATATGTACACAGTGAGCTTATGTGTGTCCGATCACACTTGGCCAATAAAGTATTCCATTCCATTCCATTCCATTCTATTCTATTCTATTCTATTCTATTCTATTCTATTCTATTCCATTCTTTAAATAAAAATAATGCCATCTGAAATAATAATTTTTTCAATCATTTCCTGACAACTGGGGAGGGGACAAGTCTAATCTAGAAGGATGTAGAAGAATAGGGAGATAGCCTTGAAGAAGATAGACACAACAATTAGAAAAACCTGAAGTTAGTCTGAAAAAATACTGAAGATTGAGGAATAAATTGAAGATTGCCATTGCCTTGAGGGAGTTTTTTTAATGTAAAAGGAAAGAACAAAGAAATGCTATCAAGCTTTCAAGACTGTTACGATAGCCTAAATCAATAGAATTCTAAATATAAAGAAATTTTAATCTTCCTCTTAGTATCCTCTTTCTTCTGCATAACACATTTTAAAATAGGGAAACTAATCCCCAAATATTTCCCCACAACCTGGATCTAATATTGTAACTTTCAACATACACTCTGTTGTACAATATAAACTACCTTATATGTTAAGGCCTTTGAGTTCAATAGTTAGAAGATGACATAAAGACTATAATCAGTTTGTGTACATGCATCTTTTAAAAACTATCATTAATTTTGGCTGCATATTGTAGTTGATAGAAAGCAGATATTAGAATCAGCGTACTGTATTTCTAGGGAGTGATTTATGTAAGTGATGTAATACTGCTTTAAATGTGCTTACCTTGCTTTTGATTATAACTTTGCAATAAAGGCACATTGCAGTATAATATAGAATTAGAGCATATATTCAATGTCTAGCATTATTCAGTCAAAAGATTCCTGTTATTCATACTAAGTATTTTGTTATTCTGATGCTAATATATCGTTAGGTTTTATTTAGATGGTGCCATATCACTTTGTTTGAATGATGATGTGGTCATTCATGCAAGTGTTTTAACATAATTTCCTCTGTGACAATCATTCTCAACAGTTGTTACACAGATGGGATTTAAGTGGGACACAAGGTAATTCACTGAAACTTTAATTAAGACTTCAGACTTCACTGTAAATAATAAATATGACAACAAAATACCTGTATATCATATGAAAGCAACCTTGTAGTTTCTATCCTGTTGAGACTTACATTCTTTGTTAGTGTGATTGGCAGAAAGTACTTTGAATAGAAGACTATTTTATAAAGGGACATGGGTTGAAGCTGCAGGGGAGAAACTGTGATCCTTGAAACACTGTCAAAAAAAACCATGGAGGAGCCTTGGCTAACTTAGCTAATGGAGAGCTATCTGGAGGGCCATAGAGACAATATATGGAATTCTTACGAACATGAATGTGCATAGAGCAGTGTTTCTCAATCTTGGCAATGTTAAGACATCTGGACTTCAACTCCCAGAATTCCCCAGCCTAGGTGCTGGCTGATGAATTTTGGGAGTTGAAGTCTACATGGTTGAAACCTACAAGCTTGAGAAACACGAACAAAGACTATATACATAGATGGTTACAGTCATTTTAGTCATGCATGTCCCATCACCCCAACCCACTTCTTTTTAAGCTGGGTCATAGCTAGTTCGTACATAACACTAAACTAAAGTTTATGTCATTTGCATTCAAAATTCCAGATTCCAGATACAATCCCTGGAATTTTCAAATGTGGCTCAACCCCCCTTAACCACTTGTGAATAATAAGCAATTCTAGGTCAGGTTTGACTTGCTATAAGAAGGGTTCAGTATTTTTCTAAATATGGGCTCTTTTCTGTTCCCTCTTCCTCCCACTGGCAGTTCTGCTAAATTAGTGTCAAAGAAAATCAGCTTAGTTGGACTCTAAAATATCACCTCTGATCATATTGTCATAAACTATTTGTGTTCTATGCACATTCCAATATGGGTAACAGCACACACACACACACACACAGAGAGAGAGAGAGAGAGAGAGAGAGAGAGAGAGAGAGAGAGAGAGAGAGAGAGAGAGAGAGAGAGGATACATTAAAGAGAGATTCACACATTAAAGAAGTATTAGAACAGCAAAGATAACAAATATGAAAAAAGTCTGAGAACAAAACTGCTATTATAATACTATAACCCAAGGGTGCCTATTTCATTGAGGGTCTCATCAGAATTGTGTTTGACCTTGGAGGGCTGGGGTGGGCGTGGCCAGGTTGGGCATGGCCAGCTTGACGTCATTCGTGTCGGGGGCGCCTATGGTGGCCTGAGAGTTCTGCCAACAAAAATGGGCTTCCTAGCTCTGTTTTTGGCTGTGATGGCCTCCTGCAACCCTCTGCCATCAAAAACGGTGCTCCATTTTTACTGGCAGAGACAGCGGGCTGGTCCTTTGCTGTTTCCAGGGTGGCCCCGCGGGCCAGATTTAAGCACCTTGCGGGCCGGATTCAGCCTGTGGGCCTTGAGCTTGACAACCCTGTATAACCAAACTATAAATTGAAGGCTTATTACCAATTGATTTCAAAAACCTAATGTCATAACAAATTTATTAAATAAAAGAGTATAACATACAACTCACATTTTACTCAAATATATTTTACCCTAGGTTACGTAAAATGTCACACAGTATTCCATAAACAAAGTATTCCAGAACATTATTTTTTTCCCAGGTGTAACTGAGTGAAGACCAGGGATTTGTTTGCTATCTGGATGGTTGGATTATCTTTTACGAATCCTCTATTGTGGATTCATACACAGTGTAGAATTATCTCTACCAAGGAATATTTTTAGGAAGTTGCAAGGGTGACTTGCCTCCCCATCACCACCACATGTTAAAGACCAGAAAAGTATTTCCCAACTTTCCCTGTTTCTCCCCATTTCCAAACATTTGGAATGGCGATTCAGCTATTGCTTGGTTTGATTATTTGCTCATTGCAAATATGAAGCCAGGGATGAGAGGAATTGCCTACAAATTCCTGCCACTAATCTATTTAGTCATTTTTTGTGCCTGTGTGTGTTTGTGTGTGTGATTTGCCATTGTCTCCTTCTTCCCAGGGCTGAGAGTGACTGACCCAAGGCCCCCCAGCTGGCTCTGTGCCTCAGGTGGAACTAGAATTTATGGTCTTCTTTTTTTCCAGCCCGGTGCCTTAAACCACTTCCCCAACCTGGCTCTTTTAATCTAATTAATTCATCTTAATTAAGATTCCTGTTTAAAGAGAGACTTTTCAATATGGCTTTTGTATTAGTTGAGGTATATATTTACTTTGTATACATCACTGATTCGGAGATTAATTAAAAATCACTTGGGTGCAGAATAAATGCAATGGGGATTTCACTTTGCAGATGAAGGGGGTCTCAGCCTTAATGCTAAACTACAGGTAGTCCTCGACTTACAACAGTTCATTTAGTGACCAAGGTTACAACAGCACTGAAAAAAGTGACTTAGGTTTTTCGCACTTAGAAACCTTGTAGCATCCCCATGGTCATGTGATCAAAATTAAAATGCTTGGCAACTGACTCATATTTATAACGGTTGCCGTGTCCCGGTGTGCAGTGTGATCATCTTTTGTAACCTTCTGACAAGCAAAGTCAACCTGGAAGCCAGATTCACATAACAACCACGTTACTAACTTAACAACCGCAGTGATTCACTCAACCACTGTGGCAAAAAAAGGTCATAAAATGAGGCAAAACTCACTTAACAAATGTCTCACTTCGCAACAAAAATTTTGGGCTCAATTGTGGTCGTAAGTTGAGGATTACCTGTGCTTGCATCCCCCAGTGCTTTTTCCATTACCCTTATGTGAAGAAAAAGTCTGTTGTCAGTGAACATAGGAAATAAGCTGCGATGCTTTACTTCCTTTCACAGTTATTGCAGACAAAATAAAGGAAGAAGTAACTTTTTTTAAACATCTTTCATTAAAAATAAAAATCACTGCCTGAATTGCTGTTGCATGAAAGATTTCCAGCAGCTGAAAAGAGGCAGCCACAGAAGCACTGCAATAAGATAGAAAAGAGTGAAAGCAATTTATAAGTTAGACAACTGTGTATATTTGACAAGCCAGCCGGGAGAGTGACTATTGCTGATACAGAAAGGAGCTAAGTTGGACAGGCTAAATAAACCTCAATTGAATTGTTACAGATTGGCAGACAAAATAAACATCATGAAAATGCGGGTAACTAGTATTGTATTAAGATCTACGTGCATGATGACTTCTTTCTGAGCAGAAGACGGAGCAGGAGGGCTGCGACCTGCCTTGAAAATGAAGGGAAGAAGGACTTCGGGCCTCATGCATGCACAGCATTAACTTGCTGTACATTAAAGCAAACCAACTTTCTGAATCTTCTGCCTAAGTTTGATAATAAGATGCTTTAATGTAGGTGTGTCAAACCGGCAGCCTGCGGGCCGGATGCATCATGTGCCAGCCATGCCCACCCTGGCTCTGCAGAGGCAAAAAATATCACGTGACACGATCGAGTTTGACATCCATGCTTTCGTGTATCTCCTTAATACTTGTATGGGTGACTCTGATCACTCCACTAAAAGTGGAACTGGAACCGAGCAGATCAAAGAAAGGACAACCAAACAATATAGTAGGGGCTGGCGCAGATCTCCTCTCCAGAAAGACTGCAGCATCTAGAGCTCTTCAACTTTGATTAGAGACAGTTGAAAGAGGCCCGGACATAAGGCTACAAAACTAGGCATAGTATGGAAAATATGGATAGCCAAAAGTTATTTAGCTCCCTTTCAGGGTTTTGGGGATGCGCGTGCGCACACACGCTTTGGGCACATTGCCAAAAAGGTTAGCCATCACTGTCCTAGCCAAGGGTGTTGAACTTGATCGTGTCACGTGATGTATCGTGATGTAATGCGACATTTTTTGCCTTTGCAGAGCTGAGGTGGGCTTGGCTTGCATGTAACACATCTGGCCCACGGGCCGGCAGTTTGACACGCCTTGAGATGGATAGTTTTAGGAGCCTTGCAGGTGAAATTTTTGATAGAGGGAGCAGGATTTTCTTGCTGTTCCTTTCCTGTTTTCTTTATTATTCTTGATACAGGCTTCCCAAAGTCATTTTGCAGTCAGAAGGCCTCTAAATCTCATAAATAAATGAGTGAGTGAATATTAGAACTCGGTTCCTCCACTGAGACTGAGTGCAGAGACTCGGGACAGATAAAAGTTCAGACTTTTCTTATGACAACACTCAAACAGATCGTGATACCCATCAAGTTAGACAATTTCCTAAAGGGACTATGCAAACTTATAAGGCCGTTGGTGGCTACTAGTCTTGATGGATGCTGCTTGGTGTCAGAATCACAGACAGTATATGTTAATATCCCTTGCTTGACAATAATAGGGCCAGATTTCCCAGTGCTCTGCTTTTGATTGAAGAATCAAATGGGCAACTCTTAGTTTTCTCGAGCTCTTTAGCTCAGCATACAGCTAATAATAGAAAATAAAGAAATACAGCAGAAAAAGCAGAGGGTGTATTTATGAGGCAATCAATATGGTATGCTCATATTGCATTATGCTCTCAGGTTCCATGTTGGGGATTAGTTCAGAGGTGCGTGTGTGTTTTATAATCTTGTTATGGAAACGATTTCCTTGCTCCATAGTGGAGGAACGGCACAGAAGGACGGCACAGAGACATTCAGCGTTTTCCTGCCTTGCTTCTCTGTGTCATTAAATGCTTTGCCTCCCTAATTTCTCTATGTTGCACAGATAGTCCTCGACTTACAACAGTTCAGTCTGTGACCGTTTAATGTTACAACATCACTGAAAAAAGGCCATTTTTCACACTTACGACCAATGCAGCATCCCCATAGTCCTGTGCTCAAAATTCAACAATTGGCAAAGGACTCACATTTGCGACAGTTGCACTCTCCTGGGATCATGTGATCACCTTTTGTGACCTTCTGACAAGCAAAGTTAATGGGGAAGCCAGATTCACTTAACAACCGTGTTGCTAATTTAACAACTGCAGTGATTCTCTTAGCAACTGTGTCAAGAAAAGTCATGTAATGGGGCAAAACTCACGTAACAAACATCTCACTTAGCAATGTAAACTTTGGGCTCAGTTGTGGTCCTAAGCCGAGGACTGCCTGTACTGCTGCTACCATGTTTCTCCAAAATAATCTTATTTTCTTTTGACCCCCGAAAAAACAGCTAGGCCTTTTTGAGGGTTTTAATTTTTGACTCACCTTGTGGCAGTGGCACCGACAGCCCCACCCAGCAGGAGCCCACTGCTGACCCCTCTTCTTTTGCAGCTGCTTGCCACCACTTGCATGCATCGCCCCGGCCCTGGCCTCCATTTTGCCTTTAGATGCCTTTCTGTAAGACTCTGACGGTGAAATGGAGCCCGGGGGTGACGCATGCGAGCTGAAGTTTCGGACTGGAGGCTTTTTGACTGCACGGACTGAGGGAAGGATGGCAGGCAGGAAAGTCCCACCTCTCTATTTTCCTCCCGTTTGCCAAAAAGCTTCCAGTCCAAAAGTTCAGCGTTCGGAATGGAGGCTTTTTAGCAAACGCTGTCCCAAGGGGCCAGTGGGCTGCAACTGAAGCCAGGCAGTTGCCCCCCCACCCATACCCATACCACTACTCATGCTGGTCATGCCATCCCCCCGGGCTTAATTTTGGGGTAGGGGTAATATTAGGCCCACCCCCAAAAAAGTAGGGTTGGGCTTATTATTGGGTCGTATTTTCTGAGAAACACGGTAGAAGCTAAAACAGAGGGTCAATAGAAAACCAGCAATCCCAGCCGTTCAAGTGGAAAGTAAAGATCTTTTTGATGGGATCGCTGCAGGGTGTATGCATAGCAAAGTAATGTAAAAATCACTTAAAGGAGTTTCCATACTGATCGGTTGCAACTGTTTCAAGCTCTTGTTGTTTTTTTCCTTTCCTTAATTTCTGTACTATTTGTAATCAGTAGAGGATCTAGCAGACATCTTTTTTCAGGGCTGAGCAAGAAGGTCCAATTTAACAACTAAAGATGGTTACATGGTAGGGAAAACTTCAGCTGTTAATTTTCCGCTGGTAATGAAGCTGCTAGAAGAAATTCACCAGGGGACCACAAATCTGGGAACCCCATCTAGGCAATTGTTGTAGCTCGTGTTCAGAGTTGGTGGGTAGCCTCACATGAAACCCGTCTGCCATGAAATGGCTTTTGTTACCAGAACAGGGAGAGTGTCAGCTCTTCCAGGCATCTTCAAAACAATCTACAGAGCAGGGATTTTTGACCTGTGTTCCATGAGATCCTAGCATTCTATGAACAGTTGATCGGGTTCCATGAAAAGCTTAGGGGAAAAAGAAATTCACTCAACAGGAAGCAGAACTTTGCATGTTGATCAGGGGTTTGGGATATATAGGGCTGTGTATGTGTATGTGCGCATGCTGCATATGTATGTCCATGTAACCACTGTTTCTCAACCTTTTTTCACCCATGGTCTCCTTCTGACTTTGTTTTTCTCCCATGGCCCAATTATCGGTAAAAAAAGAGAAAAGATTGCCAGTTACCTCTTGACCTGCACATGGAATATATGTTTTTATTTATAACACTATAATGACAGTACTTCCAGTATAATACACTTTGCTTTTTTCTATGGCTTGCTCAGCATGTACCATAAATATTACATGAAATAACCTAAGATCTCCAGGAAAATATGTGGCCCCTGGTTAAGAACCGCTGTTTTAAATGAACAGTTTCTGCAGCCATAAAAAGTTTGAAAACTGCTCTAGAGGGTTGAGACGATGTCCAGAATACATTTTCAAGAAGTTCAGGAAGGGGAAAAAAAGAAGAGAAAATCCTTGTGCAAGTAGAAACTGGTTGGATACAACCTTGGATGTTTCTTAAATGCCTTAGAAGAAAACAGTGAAATAAGTAAATATAAGGAAACAGAATTGGTGGTGTGAAGCAGCTTTCTTATAATTGCATCCCAATAAAATTTGTAAAGGATGGGCACATTCAATATTGTGAGGGTTTTGTTGTTGTTGTTGTTCTTTTCAACCCAGTGAAAGGTTGGAAAGAAATTATGCAGAAGAGATCAATATTATGTCAGTCCATATATGTGCCGGTATAATAACTCTCAGAAAACAAACACTATGGAACCAAATTTGAAGACACCAGATGAGGTGGCTAGATAATGAGGTAGTCCTCAACTTATGGCCATTTATTTAGCGATTGTTTGATCCATTTACAATGGATGCAGCATCCCATGGTCATGTAATCACTCAGCTGGCTTCTGACAAGCAAAGTCAATGAAGAAGCCACCAGGGAGGGATGCAAGTCATGGTCGCATGACGTCTACTTAGCTAACACAGAAAAACAGTCAAAAAAATCAGGTACGATCATATTATTTATTTATTTAGCCTATGGCAAGGTACGATCATGTGATGCTTCTCTTAACAACCGCACCTTAACAACAATTTGTTTGGTACCTATTGTGCTCCTAATTCAAAGGCTGTCAGCCTTGGAAGCCATGAAAACAAGGCTTCTGCAGGCTGCCACATAATTACACATGGGAAATAGGGTGGGGGTACTTTCTCATACAGTTAAGAGGGATTGTAGTCCCAGATGTGCCAACATGGTTTCTTTAATAAACTCTTACTTAGATAAACTCCTATCTGAGTGCTAAGTGACTTATTGGAACTTGGATGGAACGCTGACATACTACCTGTTGATGATTACATTGTGGGCAATATCTATGTGCTCCCTACTCCTTTTAGTTTGGTAAAACATAATATTTATATTTTAATTTTAGAGTATTTTTGTAATTATTTCCTTTTGTGATTTTATTGTATGTCACTGAGAGTCATGTTTCTGTGAGGTGGGTGGCATAATTATGATAGATAAATAAATATGTTGTTTTGTTAAACCCAAGACAATACAATCCTTTTTACAAAGAGGTTTTGAAAGAAAGTGAGAGAAAAAACTGCAAAAACTACCCTCTACATGTTTTCCCCTATCACTTTGAGCAAAAGATAGAATAGCCCTATAATGTCTTTTGATTGGTGGTGCTAGGCGTTATCAGTTCAGAATCACTGTAAGTAGAAAAGTCAGAGACATTCATTCTTGATAATGTATGGCAATTGAGGTTTTTTATTTATTTAACTGTCTTACTTGTTCTGCTCCAGTCTTTCTGAAACTTGGAGCCTTTCAAATATCATACAGCCTGATGCTGATGTATTTTTGATTCCTTGGATTTATTGTCTGGACATATTTAGAAGACAGGCAGTTTAACTTCCTTATTTCTCTTATTCTTCCTCACAATGTCACTTGTGTGTGTGTGTGTGTGTGTGTGTGTGAGAGAGAGAGAGAGAGAGAAAGAGAAAAAGAAAAAGAGGGAAGGAGGAACAGAGAGAGAGGGAGTGTGTGTTTATGTGAATGAAAGGGTGGAGGGGTGAGAATCGGAAAAGAAATCTAGTCTAGCTCATCAGACAAGTGTCATTAAAATGTGTTAATTCTTCATTTAATGTCTGTTTTTCACAGCAAAAGGGATTTCTTGCCTTGTGCTCATCCTTGGGGATGAGACATGTTAGAACTGAGGATTTAAGTCACAGCACAGCATGCTTTGTTTTCTTCCAATCTGTGTGCACAACAGTCCCCTTTTCTTTTTCAATTCCTAATTGCATGTGAAAGCAGGGTCTGATGGCTTGCCCGCTTGCCACATTTTACTGCATATTGCTTAGCTCATCAGATTATTGCATAATTGCTGAGAATTGATTGGTACGAAGCTGGCTTTTACTTTGATTTCCCTTCTTCTTGCATGTGTGATTTGTGATACTGCTGTTGACAGCCTGGGTCTTGTCTATTATATGGGAAGAATGGCTAAATTGTTCATTTAAAAATGTCTTTTTAAAATGTTGGTGTTGTCTAATTCATGGTGCTCCTACTTTGCTTAAATTGCTATGTGTGTGGAGTTCATACTGATCCGTAGTGTTTCATAACTGCATATAAATATTATGTACTAATTATCTGCTCCTTTGCAGTACAGTTTACACGCTTTGTAATGTCATGCTTTGACACTGCCATTGACTTTCCTTTCTCTGTTTGTGTGTTTGTGTGTGTGCATGTAGGATATATGATCCTATTTCTTTGGAAAAATAAAGGGACATCATAAATAAGTAAAACTTACTAAAATGTAGCAGCTGTATTTGTCTTTACGGAGAAGCATGAATATTCACCCCCTAATGTTGGATTTAAAAGAAACCACTACCTTATAATTGTTTTGCCTTTAACAAAACTGCAGGCCACATATGGCTAACCATAATAGATATGCAGATCGAGCAGTCAAAGCCCTACATCTGAGCTCAAAGGCTGTATGAAGAGAAAATTAGCTGTTGCAGAAATAGATGACTGCTAAACACTTAATACACACTTGCCAATATCTGCAGTTTGTCAGACCATAAAGGTCTTTTGTTATATATCTGGGCATGAATGGATCTGAAAATTAACTTTTTTTGCCTATCAGTGTTATGGTTCCGAAGTGTCACAAAGTCAAATGGATTAGAGATATAAAATTAAGCCTCACACTCATGTTTTGTCACTGAACAGAACTTTTGTTCAGCTCTATTTAAGCAGCATTCTTTAACAAATCTTCTAATACTGTTATAAGAGACTAAACTCTTTCCTAGGTGTAAATGAACCACTACTGTAAATAATTAAGCCCATTCATTCCTTCTTTTCTATTAAGTTCAAGTACTTTGCTAATAGCATCCCTTCCATTATCAAGTAGTATGCTAATGGGATTCTTTTCAGACTTTAGAAATAAATGGGCAAAGAGAACATCTGAATAGGAGAATTTGGGTAGGCGATAAGGGTTTCCTCCATAGGAGTTTTGGTGCCCACTGAGCTCTGTTACTTGGCTTGGTGTTGGTTTAACCCAAAAAAAGAAAATAGGTACCTGACATTAATCCATTTTATTTGGAAATACAGAGACAGATCCACAAAACTATAATGTAATTCTGAGTTGGCATTTGATTTGATAGTGTTAGCTAAGCTAGAGAGAGAAGTAAAAGAATTGTTCATTGATAGTTACTTCTAGCAGTACAAAAATTATATGAAGTTACTTTTAAAGAATCAGGTCTTTAATAACATCTTGTAGAGAACAGTTAAACTAAAGTGTACATTAGTCTAATAATTAAATATAATAAGCCTGCTTTCTAGCCTTCTTTCTCCATTTGGAGAAGTTTTTCTAATTATCAAGGTACTCTTCAAATATTCTTCAAATATTCCACTCATCTTACTTCCAGAAAGCAAGACAAGAAACAATGGATGGAAACTAATCAAGGAGAGAAGCAACTTAGAACTAAGGAGAAGTTCTCGCTAACAGTGAGAACCATTAACCAGTGGAACAGCTTGCCTTCAGAAGTTGTGGGTGCTCCATCATTGGGGGCTTTTAAGAAGAGACTGGACAGCCATTTGTATGAAATGGTATAGGGCCTTGGTGGTGAACCTATGGCATGTGTACCAGAGGTGGCACACAGAGCCCTCTCTGTCAGCATGTGCACCGTCGCCCCAGCACAGAGTATGCAATAGGGCTGGTATCGGCAAGCTGCGGGCTCTTTCATCCCTCCACTGCAGCTTCCTGTCAGGTGATCCCACCACTGGCTGGCCCCGCCCCTTTCCCTCCCCTCCCTGTCCCCCCAAAGGAGTCTTTTAGGGTTGAACGCCGAGAGGCACGGATTTCTTCCACCTCTCTTCCCACTCTGCGCTGAAGCGAACCAAACAGGCCAGGATCTCCGTCTCCGCTAAGTGCCTCACCGAGCCCGCTTGCAAACTCTGCCGGGTGCGGCTCCAAACGTTCAGCTTGCACTTCCCTCCTGGCCAGCGCCCTTGTGGCAGCAGAGAATGTGCATGCCCTGGCTGCTCTGCTCTCGCCGGCCAGAGGTGGGGCTCTGTGCCGCTGCCTCCCAGCTAAAGCGCCAGGTTTGTTTGCTTGCTGGTCACCTCTGAGGAGGGAGCTGTGCTCAGGCTGCCCGGGCCCCTGCTGCAGGGAGAGAGAGGGAGAGGGAATGGGGGGGGGTGTCTCCCCGACAGGATCCAGGTTGGAGTTGCCTTATTTTGCATGGATCTCTAATGCTTGGCTTTGCCTGCCAGCTTCCACTCCCCCCCCCAGCCCAAATGGTTGGATTCACATGACACGTGAAGCTGGGCAGGAGAGCACGAATAGATGGATGGATGGATGGATGGATGGATGGATGGATGAGACACACAGAGAAAGACACAGAAAAAGAGACAGAGAAAGAGACAGAGAGAGAGAAAGAGAGAGGGAGGGAGGGAAAGAGAGGGGAGGGAAAGAGAAAAAAGAGATGGGGAAAGAAAGAAAGAGAGGGAGGGAGTGAAAGAGAGAAAAAGAGAGAGGGAGGGAAAGAGAGAGAGAGAGAAAATCAGATGGGGTGGAGGGAAAGAGAGAGGGAGGGAGAGAGAGAGAGAGAGAGGGAAAGAGAGAGACAAAAAAGACAGAAATAGGGAGGAAAAGAGAGAAAGTGAGAGACAGAGAGAGAGAGAATGGGAAAGACAGAAATGATATTACACTTTTTTTCATTTTAATTGTTGCTAAACATGACTTTTCAAAAGGATAAAAAAATGATGGGGCATAAAAGTGCATTTATCACATTTTTCTTAGAACAATTAGCTGAACTCTGCCTTGTTTATCATTATTTTAGGTAGTAAAA
>JANHFL010002259.1:469830-486541 GCA_032468155.1 Oxyrhabdium leporinum
TAAAAACATATTTCTCCTTTTCTCATCCAGGGAAATATAATATTCTGCCTTTTTAATATTTCCTAGAATATTTCATTTTTCTATGAGAGGGGTAAGTGCTAACTTCCTGCAAAACAAAGAAATAAAATAAGAATAGATTTTCCCCAGATTGCTTCACTCATAAAGTGATTATATGTTCTAGTTCAGCTGTAAAATCATTTCCATGGTGGCCAAGAGTTATTTAGCTCTAATTATTTCTTTTGGACTCCAGCAACTAAAGGAATCATTAAAATAAAGGATTTGCTTTTTAATTGAATAAACTGCTGTAGTTTATATTCCATTATGTTGGCAGATACATAGTACTTGTTCCATAAAAGCCACATCTGTACTTGAAATTAGCAGCCAGAATGGTAGGGAGACTGGAAACTATATCCTGAAAGGTGTATCTGAATAGGTTTATTTTGATAAAAAAGGTGGAGTGATCTTGAAGTAGTCAACTATTTAAAGGGGCATTCTTGGTCAAGATGTTATTGACCTTCTTTTTCCACAAGAATATCTCCTCCTCTTCCTTCTCCTCCTCCAACCAATGGTAGAAATTGCAGGAAAGCATGTTTTGGCTGACACATTAGATGAAAATTCCTAAAAGGGAATGTTGCTTTCAGACTGGGATTTGCTTCACCTTCACCAGAAATACTTAACGCATAAAAATATTCAAACATTTCTGGGCAGCCCATACTATAGATTTTGTGTCAAGTAGAGAGTTGGATGGTGAGCATGAATGGCATTTCCACTAATGGTAGTTACAGGGAAAGAGGTTATCCATTCACATAGATGACTGCTATGGGGATTTTGTTTTTATTATTTAAAAATGGTATGGTAAGAATTCTGTGGTGGAATCAACCACTGAAAGGAAGGAGGCCCCAGTAGGAGGAGTTAAAGAGATATGCTAGTTTAGATGCTGTTGGAGGAGGAAGTACATGAGATTAAACATTTGGGATTATATCAGGCCCAAGGGAATGTATCTCTGGAAAGATTCTTGCAAACCAGTGAATCAACAATAAAAAAATCTCTTGACCTAAATCTCGGTGTTGTTCTCATTGCCTGTGCCTTCAAAATCTGATGGATTCCAGAAGAGATGTTTCTGGGTACATATTTTTGTATTTCACCTCCTAGATGCTATCCAAGTTCTCTTTCAATTTTTACTTCTAAGAAAAAATATCTTTCTGCCTAGAACATTTATTTCTGAATAATATTTTTTGGATTTTGACACTTGGAGAAGAAGAATAATTCTAAAAAATCATTAAAGTTTCTACCTGTTGTTGTCCATGTTTGAAACTTGTTATTCCATCACTTGAGGTTCTTTAAATCTCTTAGGTGCCCAAGCCCTTGACATATTCTAGGCTGACTAGCCCAGTAATTTAATTTACTGCTTGCAATGTTAAACCAAAGCAGTCACCCTGTAAGAACTGTAATTTCCTCAGACAAGGATATGAGTTCGCAATATTTTACTTGAAGAAAAAGAAAATTGTTCAGTTTCTTCTATTCCTGATTTAATCTGAAACTGCACTCCCCTTTCTCGGAATATTTGAAATAAGTCTGATTTTGTATATGAAGGAAAACATCAAGTGATAGAGACAAAGGGGCAAATATATTGTACTTTACACAACAGTTGTCATCCTGAGCTTGGCTGCTTAATTCCCATTCTCTTGGAGGCAGAATGATGATAGTGCGGTAGACTACTTAAGAGCATAATGATGTTTGTCTAATGGATACCTGTATATGCTTTTCATTAATAGGCAAGTCTAGAAAGGAAAGAAATTATATCCGTCTGTACAATTGTCAATTAAAAAGTATCAAACTAATTTCTCTTAGGTTGATTATCTTCATTTAAAAAAAAAAAAATCAAATATATTTTAGCCTTTTAAAAACTGTTTTAGAATTGGGAGGTATGAGGTTGTCTAAAGCCTACTAATTAGTTCAGAGGAATGTAAATTACATCATTAGGAACCGGGGATGAAAACTCAGAAATAGTAACTTTTGATGGGTTACTGAAGGAAGATGTTAGAGTGTAACACTGCTGGAGCCTATTAAACCACACAGTGAAAAATCAGGAAGACCATTAAATTATAAAGTGCTTGATAGGCAATTATGGCTACATAATAGAGATCTTGTGGAATGATCCTCTTGACTATAATATAGGTGGCCCTCAGCTTACAACGGTTCAAAATTACTACAGCACTGAAAAAAGTGATTTACCACCGATCCTCACACTTATTAGTGTTATATCAGGTATCACCAATGGTCTCATGACCAAAATTTGAACATTTGGCAACTGGCATATATTCATCACTGTTGCAGTGTCTAGGTCATATGATTATCATTTGTGACCTTCCCAGCTGGCTTCTGACAAGGAATCAATGGGGGAAAGGTGGGTTTGCTTAACCATGTGATTCACTTAATAATTGTAATGGTTTGCTTGACAACTATTGTCAAAAAAGATCCTAAAACCAGGCACAAATTGCTTAAGAACTGCTTAGTTTAGCAGTGGAAATTCGTGTCCTAATTGTGCTCATGTGTTGAAGATTAACTGTTTATTAATTGTGGGATAAAACTGCTCATAAGGACAGAAAAATCAGTAGATGGGAAACGAGTTAAACATTAAAAGTTTTCACTTCTGCCTAGAAGTTCAAAGGAACAAACTTGTTTGAGAGCCTTTGAACTAAACTAGGTGCAAAAAGGAACAAAAGCTATAATTATTTTTGCATGACGTTTTTCAAAATCACCCAACAATAAATTCCATGTCTTTCTAAAAGATAGGAAGTTACTATAATATATTATGCATAATATGTTATAATATAATGCAATATACACTTAGGAAATGCCTTATGGACAACTGTCAAATCTGCCTGAAAATTAATCATAGATTATAAATCCTAGTTTCCAACTTTACAGAAAGTATGCTTGATTAAAATGCTACACATGACAGGTAAAATAATAATAAAACTTCATTAATCTTCTCCAGAAAGAATTCAAACTGAACTCATCTAAAATTTGTCTCATTTAAAGGTAATAACGTCTTGGTTTTGTTTCTTAATAAGAATTGTATGTATGGAAAAATACCCATCATCCTTTTAAAAAAATAATAATAATCTGAAATTTGTACAAAGCAATATGCAAACATAGTTTTCAGCAATTTTCATTTTTTAAATATGTTTTCTGTCTCCTAAATAAAACAAGATCTTACAGATATGCAAGATTTTTTTGAATGTGATAGAAAGAGTTTGTAGGCATACCAATGAACATGTAGATAATTCCACCCCCACCCCTCACCCCAGTCTATCAGCAACAGCGAGAAAGAAAAAAAATGAAAGTGAATTAAAAACTTATGTCAAGCTACATGCTCCAGTTCTGGAACAAATTTTAGAAAGTTCCTAGTTAATTAGAGGGAAAATTGGAAGTGTGATAATAACATGATTCAGGACAAAAGAAGGAATATAATCTAAAGGCAATATGTGTGCTCTTCTAAAAAAATATCACAAAAATATTATTGAATTTACGTATCAAAAGGACATATTTAAAACTGAGCAGATAAGAGCAAATAAGCAAACTGCTTTATACCTTTTGCTTATCTGTTTGAACACTGCATCAAGCCATTAACCCAACTATTTCCACAATAGGTAGTACAGCTTTTGGAAGTTAAGAGGATAAAAAAGCCATGTCTATTTCAATATTCTCACTAATGTTGTTCATGGTGGTTCCTTGATTAGCTTATTGTTTACTGCTAACTTGTTTGAGTTAGTAATTCCTTGATTGGGGTATTATTTACTTCTTGATTGTTGGTCAAGTGTTTATCTTAGTTTTAATCTCTGCTCAACTGGATTTGACAGAGCATCATGGACCCCACAGTTCAGCCCTATTGATAGATCTATACAGACTGTGTAATAAGAACTAGCAAGAATTAATATTAGTAGTATAAAAGTATAAAACTTTCTATATATAAGAATGATAAAATACCAAATACTAAGATTATACAACTATGATCTAGGAGAATAAAATGGAAAATATAAAATACAGTGATATAAGAGTTCATAAAAATGAAAACTCTAAGAACTCTAGTCAGCAAATCAAAATAATCTGAGGTATGAGATACAGGAAAAACTAAACGTTAGTATTGTTAATGCCTATAGCATATACAACATTATAATTCTAATCACCTAATACATCACGTAGAACTGCCTTCCAAGAATGCCTCAGATAATAAAACCAGTAGCTGAATATCTATTTATAACATCTTGCATTGCATTACTTCAGAATTTACCTATACTATACTTTGGAATAAAATAGCAATAGCTATTTAGAATATCCCTGACACTTGGATATTCCAATTAATGAACACTGAAAGAGAGAATGTGCAAGGAATACAACTTTCCTGCCCTACATAAATATTCCATATGTAGGAACTTCTCATATTAGTACCTTAATACTACATAGAGAGGAAAGGATTAAAATGAATTAACATGAACACCCATCTGTATTTGGAAATTCTAGTTGTTTGAGATATGTTGTTGGCACTATTGTGCACTCTGATTATCAGGAGACAAAATAGTTGGCACCCTATTGATATCAGCTTGCCACTGGATACTCAGTATTTATTGTTTCAACTTCTTGCATGCCTTTTTATATCCCAAAGTAGACCGGAAGGAAAGGACCATAAAGATGCTACTTTCATTACAATGAATTCTTTGATACTAAGTAAAATTAACAACTAAGTTTAAAGAAGACAGCCGAACTGGAAGATATGATGACTTTAACCATTACCAATATTCTAGCCTCTGCTTCTACCACACTAATGTCAAAATGGTGAAAACATGAATTGCGCCTCAACGTCCATCTTCAGTTCTCTTTCTCCTTCTTAGAATGAGGCATTATCAATAATCTGATGATACCCAGTTTATATATTTCCATCCTACTTGGAAATGAAATGTGGTAGAGAACTGGTCAATTGAGTGACCCCTTGTATTTCTAAGACAACTTAGTTAGGGCATCTTTGACCAGAAAGGAATTCTCAGTCTGGGAAAGGACAATGATGTCTCCAAAACATGGCAGAAGAAGAACAGATGGACATTCTACCCACATTCCTCACTAACAAAAGAGAAATAGAATATATTTACCTAACTTTCAATGTTACACAACCTTATTCTTTACATTAAATCTGATTACTAAGACTCTCTGAGAATCTAGATTGCTTGTTTGTATTTGGTCTTAGTAATGACTCTTGGCGGGTTGCTGTTCCTTGACAATTGGTTCACATTCTCAGGATACTTCTGGACTCAGAGCTTCTTCTTGAACTTCAGTTACATGTTTTGGCTAGAAGGACCTTTGCATACTGTAATTACATTTTTCATGGCAGTTGCAGCCATTTCTAGAATTGCTCTTAGTCACTCTTGTCCTTACCATTTCACAGATGACCTATTGCAAGACTACTGAAAATTATTCAGATGCTTCAACCGCGCACAATGGCCTGAATATTTATGGGGGTACCTAGTTTTCATCCATGTTGTTTATGTTCATATTACTGAAATAGTAACATCATTATGATATTGCTATTTACAAACTGTCTGGAAATAGAATAACATTGAAGCCAAATAAATAAATAAAATTTTCAAATGTGTACAATTAATCCTCACTTAGTGACTACTCATTCAGCAACTGTTAGAAGATACAGTGGTGCCAAACAAGTAGACATACAACCAGTATTCAGAGTTGTGGTCAAAGATTCATTTAATAGAATAACAGAGTTGGAAGGGACCTTGTAGGTCATCTAGTCCAACCCCCTGCCCAGGCAGGAGACCCTACACTATTTATGACAGATGGCAGTCCAGTCTCTTCTTGAAAGATTCCAGTGATGAAGCTCCCACAACTTCTGAAAGCAAGATGTTCCATCGATTGATTGTTGTCATTGTCAGAAAATGTCTCCTTATTTCTAGTTTGAATTTCTCCTTGAGCAATTTCCATCCATCATTAGTTGTCTCCTCTCTGTGGCAGCCCCTCAAGTATTGGAACATTGCTATCATGTCTCCCCTAGTCTTCTCTTCACTAGACTAGCCATGTCCAGTTCCTGTAACCATTCTTCATATGTTTTAGCCTCCAGTCCACTAATCATCTTTGTTACCGCTTCTCTGCAATCTTTATAATGTCTCAACATCTTTTTTATAGTGTGGTGACCAAAACTGGATGCAGTATTCTAGGTGTGGTCTTACTAAGGCTTTATAGAGTGGTATTAGTACTTCAGTGATCTTGATTGAATCCCTCTGTTAATGCAATTTAGGATTGCATTGGCTTTTTTTGGCTGCCTCTGCACACTGTTGGCTCATATTTAATTGGTTGTCCACTAAGACACAGTTACTGCTATTAAGCCTAGTTTCTCCCAATCTATATGTGTATTTTTTTGTTTTTCTTGCCTAAGTGTAAGACTTTACTTTCCTCTACACTGAATTTCACTTTGTTAGTTAGGGCTCAGCATTCAAGTCAAGATCCATCTGGATCTTGATCCTGTCATCTAGGGTGTTGTAGTCATGTGATTGTGATTCGAGTGCTTGGCAATTGGCATGCATTTGTCATGGCAGCTTCCAACAACAAATGTCAATGGGGAAACCAGTAACAAGTTGCATGTTGTGATCAGATGACATTATGCTTAACAACTCTACCTGATTCACTTAACAACCACAACTGGAGCTGCTATAATAACTCAGGATATGCATATTTTTGTTTATTACCATATCACTTAGCGATTGAATTGTTGATTCCAATTACAATGTTCAGCTGAGGATTACCTATAATTGATAAGAGCATTAGAATCCAGGTGTTGTATGTGCCCCCCATTTTTTTTAAATGATAGTTTAAAGCAAAAATAGGTTGGAATGAATTTATGAATTAGCATATACTGGCGTGGACTAGAAATAGTCTATCTCTAGTTTCTATCAATGCTCATATAATTACCTGTCAAAATAATGGTGTACACTTCCTCTAAATCGGAGAAATAATTTATTATACTTGCCTCACTGTTAATTTTTCAGCTTATTTTGTGTCTGACCTTAATAGAATATGGAAATCAATATGATCATGTATGTTTCTGATAAGGTCAAGCTGCAAATTATGGATTTGCTGAAACTCTGTCAATTTTGACACTTGTTTCAATAACTTTCAGTTGTAATTAAGCATTGGTGAATTGGATCTCAGGGTACCAGAGGCAAGCTATTAACATTTGAATTGGTTGCTTGAGAAGGACTGTAGTTTAATTTTCAATATTTTAATACTTGTGCCTTCAGATTACTCACATGTATTATAGATGAAGGGTTGACGGCTTAGTTTCTATAGTTACAACAGTCACATTTCTGCATTCTAAAAACAAGGTCATCTGTGCCTGGTTTTAGAGGTTTGTAGTGGTAAATCCTTGGTTTCAATATAAAAAGAGAGGTCAAGCATTTACAAAGCAGAGGAACTATAATTAAGATTGAAAATAAGAGGTTCTTTTCTTTCTTCATGTTTGTATGTGTATACAAGTATGGTATTTTGTAGAAAAGGGCAGAGTGTTAGATATTGGTTTATTTATGTGTTTAGAAGGGCAAAAATCCTCCAAACTAGTAACCTGAATACTACAACAGGAGTCCAACCTACATGTTACATTTAGCATACTAAAAATAAAAGGGAGTTGTATTCTTTGCCACCCATAACCTAGATGTTACTTCTCTCTGTACTATGCAGGCTAAAGAGGAGGGAGGGAGAGGGATGTTAGTCTAAACCGGGGTGTCAAACTCAAGGTCCATGAGCTGGATCCAGCCTGTGGGGTGCTGCTGGCAGAGGGTTGCAGGAGGCCGTTGCAACCAAAAATGGAGCTCGTGAGCCCATTTTAGTGGCAGAGTGCTTGGGCCGCCATAGGCGCCCTCGACACGAGTGACATCAAGCTGGCCATGCCCAGCCCAGCGTCCCAAAGTCAAACAGAACCCTGATGTGGTCCTCAATGAAATTGAGTTTGACACCCCGGTCTAAACATTAAGCATCCTGAATTTAACATCCCATAAGTATTAAATCTTCTTAGACTTAGTGAAAGATCTAAGTAAATTTTGTGGAGGAAACCTAAGTTGGGAGTGAGCACCATTCAGATAAGAAAATGTGAAAACATGATGATTGTCAGCTATACAAAAGGTATATGCTACACAGGTCATTTTTTATTGTAACAGCTATAGTAGCAGAATCTTGCAATCTGAATGTTATTCTCCATCCCTCACTTTATATTAAGTGAACGAGGGGGAGGAACTTGTCTCAGACATTTTCTCAAATAGCAGCTCTTCCTCTTGTTCAAGGCCATTCCCTATGCCCTCTGTATCACCTCCTCCCCTCAGCCTCAGTTCCCCTTATGTATTCCCAGAGAAATCTGAGTCTGGGCCAAGGGAATGAAATGCAAGTACACTTTTCCTCTTCTTTTTAATGTAAACTTATTACAAAATTCACCTTGATGCAATCTGTGGGAAACTTCACTGATCTGTCCACCACAAACAGTTTATATGGAGATGCTGGAATTGGTTGTGGTCTCCTTCAGATTTTACTGGCAAGCTCCCATGAGTTGCGTTACAGGCTGCAGTGCTGCTCTGGGTTGAGGCAAATTCTATCCCGACTTTTCAATTAGCTGAAGCTTGGCATCTTGTACGTTGGTTATATGTACAGACGATGGTTTTCCGACAGTGCTGAAGTGAGTTGCATGACAGCATATACCCTACGGATCACAGGCTATGTCCAGTAACCAAAATGAAAACTTCTAACTCTAGAAGGAGAGTAGGAGAATGCAAAATAGATGCCACACTAGATTTTAAAAGTGCCATATAGATAGTCCTCGAATTATGACCAGAATGGAGCCTAAAATTTCCATTGCTAAGCAGAACAGTTGTTCAGTGTGCTATTTTACAACTTTTTTTTGCTGTGTTTGTTAAATGAATCATTGCAGTTGTGAAGTGAATCATTCGGTTGTTAAGCGAAGCTAGTTTCCCCCATTGACTTCGCTTGTTGGAAGCCAGCTGGCAAGGCTACAAATGGGAATCACATAACCCTGGGACAGTGCAGCTTTCATAAATACATGCCAGTTGCCAAGTGCCCAAATTTTGATCATGTGACTGTGGGGATGTTGCAGTGGCTGTAAACGTGAAAAACGATCATAAGTCGTTTATTTCAGTGTCGTTGTAACTTCAAATAGTCACTAAATGAATGGTTGTAAGTCAAGGATTATCCATATAGGTCAGGATTGCTTTTAATGGAACTGCTGTAGTAATAGAGCCTTTACAAGTTTGAATGTGCTTCGCCCTTCTTGTCTTTATTGTCAGGAGAATTAGGAATGGCCTTGCCCGAGATGTTTTGTGAAGTTATTTCCTTGGCCCAGGCTCAAGCCCTGCTTTGCTGACTGTTGCCATGGTAGCAGCTCTTCTTCCTATCCTTCAAGGCCATTTCTTATGCTCCACAATGATATTTATTAAATCAAAAAAAGAAGAAGAGGAAAAAGGACAACCAAGACTTGAATTAATTAAAAAAAATGCAAAAGCTTCCAAATTGATAGAAAACAACTCTTTAGTCTTTCAGGTTCTGATATAAATAGAAGATCCATGAAATTAAGATGAAATTAAATTTACAATAAATCAGAAACAATATTCCTCACAGATCCCACAGACCCCATTCATCTATACAAGGATGTTAAGGACATTCTCTTAGCCTCTATTTATAAAATGGTTTCCCCAAAGAGACTAACTTAGCAACAATCTTTGTATTTTTCAGTGCTGGATAAAAATCATTTTATTAATACAGATGTAATATTCCAATGCATTACTCATTAGTATATTTTCCTAAATATAAGGCCCATTGAACTCACTGGGACACCTAAGTAGTTATGTATCATTGCTAAACTGGTTCTAATCTCTACTAAAAATATCCAGAAGAGACTTTGGGTAAACTGAAGGGTAAACTCCATCCATAAAAGGTCTTATAAGTTAGTACGAGTATTTTGAAATGGGACCAGAAATTAACTGATAGAACCTGTGTAGTAGTCATAAGATTAGCACAATATGTTTATAACCTAGTTTTAGTCAGTACTAGTATTTTGCAATAATAATTGATGTTTCCAGACCATCTTCAGGGGTAACTCTTTGTCTAATGCATTAATTCATCTAACTGATATGTTACCAAACATGGATTAATGTCAACAAAGCTATTTTTATGCAATTAGGGCCATCACTGGAACATTAACCTAAGTTGCTAAAAGTGTTTAATGCCTTAGAAGACACACACCTCTATTGATAAAGAGATCAGTAATACTGCCAAGCTATGAAACTGATCTTTTTAGGAGAAGTATAATTCCTTCCAGAACCCTTTGAATGTCACACAGTTGGACAAAATAATCAGCAATTTTAACTTTTCCAGTTTTTCTGGCACTCATCCATACCATTAGCAGGACTGGCACTGGTTCAACATTTCCATTCTCTTACCTGATCTCATGAAAATGAGAGATGGAACCATGTATTATTAATAACGCTATTGGAAGTCACCAATTGCAAGCACAATCTCCATAAATCATCAAGGTCACCGCACAAAGTGGTAGAGATGGGTAACAAACCAATCTCTTTATTCCCTTTGGGGGAAAAAAAAACTCTCACAAGTTTGTTGCACAGCCCTTTTAAATCATCATGGGTTTCTGCAGGGATTGGAAGGGAGGTGTAATATTATGTGAGAATGACCTTGTGGAAGAGTACCAGAAGAGATGCTACCTAGGAAACAATCAGAAGGGGGGAGAGAGTTCCTAGTGGCTTAGAACATAGAATCATAGCACTGAAAGGGACCTCGGAGGTCTTCTAGTCCAACCTCTGCTCAGGACACCTTATACTATCATAGTCAAACAATTATCCAATCTATTTTTGAAAACCTCCAGTGATGGAGCACCACAACCCTGGGAGGCAAACTATGCCACTGATTAATTGTTCCAATCATCAGAGAATTTCTCCTTCTAATTGGATGTCTCTTTAACAAGCTTCCAACCATTACTTCTTGTCCTGCCCTCTGGTGCTTTGGAGCGTAAATCAACCCTGTCTTCTCTGTGACAATCCCTATGGCTTAATAGTCTGGGGAAGAAGATTGATGTCAGCTCTTACAAGAAGATCAGACAGGAAACACGACTAGATGAGCTAATACTACGTTATTGTAAGGCCACATTAACAGAATCTTGCAAGTCTGAAAGGTCAGATTTCACCCCTCTACTTTTAACTGATTACTTTTTAATCAGTGGATCAACTATAGCCTTTTCTTCTGACCATTAAACCCTGGGAGGCTCCTCCTTCCCTTGTTAGTTTTTTCCCTTGGCAGTATCTCTTCCCCTTATCTCTCAAGGTCATTCTCAAATGCCAATACATCAAGCAAGAAATATATCACAACATCATTGTGCATATGATAGGTCAGGGGTGTCAGACTCACAGCCCGTGGGGTGCTTAGATCTGGCCCATGGGACCGCCCTGGAAACAGCCCATGGTTTGGCCCTCCCAAGCTCCATTTTCATTGGCAGAGCATTGCAGGAGACCCCTGCAGGTGCCCCCGACACAAGTCATGTTGAGCTGTCCATGCCCACCCGGCCTCCCGAGGTTAAACACAACCCTGATGCAGCCCTCAATGAAATCGAGTTTGACACCCCTGTGATACATGTTACTTACTATTAGTAAGTTGCAGCAAAATGGTTTCTATATGAACTATATAACTGAGAGAGAGGGAGAGAAAGAAGAAGATGAGGATGGAGACAGAGATATGAAGATTGCAGGTTGCTGCTGTCTCATTTAGACAAAGTTCTGTTATGCAATAATGCCAACACTACTTTCACTCCAGCATGCAGAGTTGTCAGGTGCAGAAATTTGGGTGTAAGTGTGTGTGTTGGTTGAAAAATGCTTTTTTTTACTACTGTTTACTACAACTGTTACCATCTCTTGACAGATTCTCAATTTAATTAAGAAATAAAATTTGTGGTATTATTGTGTTCGCAAATGGTTGCTATTCAAACCTATGTCATTTGAGTTTATGATGCAACTTGCGTAATTATGCAAATCAGATCACTGCTCATTTATATATTTTATGTTATTAAATCTCCAACTGTACAACGGCTCTGGGGAATGCACAGTAAAATCACCAACAAAAAACAGATAATGCAAATGGGAAATTCCAAATATATCGAGAAAACAACTATTCTCGGGGGAAAAATGCATATAGAGGACTCACCACTAACCCAAAGTTTGGAAGAAGAACCTAATTAAGATTGTTTTAAGCACAATGAAGATGGGGGCCAGGTGAATCTCAGGTTTGATGGAGCTCCAAAGGGCAGTTGCCATAAAAGAGAGCAACCATGTTATATCCTGGCTTACTGTAGTTACATCATCATGCTTCCAGCCGACCTTTTAGGCAAAACATTTCAAGAAATACTGTTAATACATAAGATGCCCCAAGAATAGAAACTGAAAAGTGCTCCTTAAATAGATTAAAATATATAGTAAATTTAAAAAACTTTGATAGCAAAATGATAAAATACGGCCTAATTTGTCTTTTTTTTTTCCAGATTGGAATGACTTTCTAATGGTTTATGGGACTTTGAATAATGCAAAACAGGCCTAGATGGTGGTTTATAATCTCCCAAACAGTTTTCCCACAGAAGCACAGGGAAGATGTGTTTTATTCATATTCATAAGAACATTAAAAAACGCATTAAAAATAAGAAGAGTTCAGAGTTAGTTAACTGAGGAATACAGATAAAAATCTGCTAAGGGACCAGTACCTCATCTTGAATTTTTGCAGCAAGAAAACAGAAGATGGTTTTGAAGATTAGCTTTGTACTACTCATTATGTTACTTTTTGGGGGAACACTTTTTAGGTACATATAGTCCTCGACTTACAACCATTTGTTTAAGTAACTATTCAAAGTTACAATACTGAAAAAGGTGATTTATGACCAGTCCTCACTGTGATCACATTGGCCAAAATCTAGGTAGTTGGTAACTGGCATGTATTTCTCTGGAGATTCTCAGTGATCCATGTCATAACTGTCTCAAAGGTGCTTTTTCAGGTGGCAACTGGATTTTCTCATTTTACTTTGAAGATATTTTGCTTCTCACCCAAGAAGCTTCTTCAGCTCTGACTGGATGATGGGGAATGGAAAGATTTATATTCCTTGCAGATGGCCGGTCATTTGCATTCTTTTAGAGAGCCATTTAGGCCACCTGGAGGTTTAACTGTGTCCTCACGGTCACCTGAGTAGTGCAAATATGTGTAAAGCCTTCTTGGCTGCAGGATATTTTTTTACCCGGTGCTCCTTCACTGTGGAATACAGGCACAGACTGTTGGGGATGAACCTGTGTTGTCTGCATCTCAAACTGAAACACAAATGGTTCCTGTAGTCTGCAATTTTTCTGGAAATCCATACTCCCGCACTATTCAAACGATGTTTATCCCAAAGTATATAGCTAACTGGCATCTATTTATGATGGTTGCAGCATCCTGGGGTCATATAATCTCTATTTGCGACCTCCCCTGTTGGCTTAGGATGGCCAAAATTAGCTAGATTCATTTAACAATTGTGATTCACATAACAACTGCAGTGATTTGCTTGTGAAGGAAGCCCCCCATTCCTAGAAGAATGAAATATCTTTAGGAAATATTAGAAAGGCAGAACATTACATTTCGCTGGAGGAAGAAAGCAGCTCTTACCTTCCTTAATAGCCCACAGCAGATGTTACCAGTAGCTCTTTTCATAAGCAAATACCCCCACTCAAGATCCAAACTGGGACAAAGCCATTAAGCCATAATACGAATTGCCAAACACTCTTTCAGAACACAAACCCCTTCATTGCATCATCTCAGTTGCACCATCCCCAGCAACCAAACCTGGGAGCTCAGACAACCTATAGAGCCAGCTATAACCCCTACATAACCCCTACCACAGCCAATAGAATACATGTTCTTGTACAGGAACAGGAAGTTCAAGTGCAAAGCCTAAGAGAAGGTATAAATACCTCTCTCTCTCTCTCTCAACTCCATGTGGTCAGCTGCACCAGAACTATAACCCATGTGGTTCCTTCTTCATCAATAAATGGACTCTCTTTCCAAACAGCCTTCAGCCTCCATTCTGTCTCCACTGTCTTTCTCCCGGCTTGGAACTGAACCAGATGGATATTTCTTCCCACACTTAGCAACCATGACAAAAAGGTGGTAAAATTGCTTTGTGACTCACTTAACACCCATCTTGTTTAGCAATGGAAATTCTAGCGCCAATTGTAGTGATAAGCCGAGGACTAGCTGCAGTGAGTTTTCAGTGTTTCCCTCATGTCTCATTCGGCTATGCGGTTTTCATACAAGGGTTTGAGCTGGCAATATTGTGCACACCGAGAATCTCAAGTCAAGTCCTGCTATTATATTGCTGACAAGCAGATGAAGTGGGAAAGTCATGCCAGCTCTCAGGTTAACTAATCCTTTCAAAGCGCCTGGCATTGCTTGCTTTCAGACAGGCTGACATTTTAAGTGCCGATGTGACCAACTTCTTTTAGACTCCATTGTGAAAGAAAGGTGACCAGATGGTCTTCAAAACATTCAACCCTGTTTGAATCAGTAACAGTATTTATTGTGTCCCTGAGCTGGCTGGAAATAATATGCACTCATTAAATTGCGCATTTGTTTGGATTATTAAATGAATTTAGCTGATTAGCATTGCTGGTGCACAAAGCAATAAATGACTAAAATGGAGTAAGATGTTTGTGAGAATTTAGCACTCTAACTTGTGATGTGTTGTAATGCAGCTTTTGGCATTTCAGGCACTTTGTAACCAATATGGTAATTGCTATCTGTGAGGCTGGTTATAGATCTATTAGTATATGTTTTGAGTCTGCTCTGCTGCTGGTAATAACTCTTTATTATGCAGAATAATTCTCCAGCTTGTTTAACTGATTAAATAACTTCCAGCTGAAATCCTCACCCTTTTGGAAATGTAATTATTTGTGCATTCAAAAGCCTGGTCCTTTTAAAATGCATAATTTATAGTTGTTTTCTGTCTTTGCCCTTTTGTTTGTTTTTTAAAATTTCTTATTACTCTAAAAGGATCTCCATCGTTCATTATTGTAAATTAAACGGTAAAGCACGATCAAGAGATCTATAGATAACGGCCATCAATCAATGTGAAGATTTAGAAAACAAGGGGCTGCATAAACCACCATCGTGCTTCAGTTCTCTATTAGCTCTTCTTGTTTTAATTTGAACATCCTGCTAACAATCTTTATGAGAGGTAAAGTCAATAGAAGGGAATGTAGCTGAAAACGTAGGATGTTTATTTAAGGCTGTAAAGCAATATTCCACTGCATTTAGCACACCTGGAGAGATTACCATTATTATCCCCAGCTCTACCAATGTACACCTGTGAAAGACTTACGATTTTGGAATGTATGTGTCATTTCATTTATATTTTTTTCCTATCCGGGTTTGCAAGACATAGCAATTGTTCTTAAGCTCTTGGTAGAACACATAGGAAGCCTTCCCAATTCCATATACAGAAGCTTGACACAACACTGGTAACGAGGTATCCCATAATTTTTCTTGGAAGGCGCTTCTTGGATGAGAAGCGAAACGTCTTCAAAAGAAAAAACAAGAAAGTCCAGTTGCCTCGTTAAAAAAGCACCTTTGAGACAACCATCACCTGGGTGATTGAGAATCTCCACAGACATGGTAATGAGGTAGTATTCTTCATCATTGGTGAGAAAATAGCCCAGTGTAGAAGGACTGTGTATCGTGTACAGGTAGTCCTCGACTTGCAGCAGTTCATTTAGTGACTGTTCAAAGTTACAACAGCACAGAAAAATGTGACTTACGGATGTTTTTCACAGTTGCGGCCTTTGCAGCCGCCCCATGATCCTATGACCACAATTCAGATGCTTGGCACCTGGTTCATATTCATGACCGTTGCTGTGTCCCAAGGTCATGTGAACCCCTTTTGTGACCCTCTCACAAGCAAAGTCGGTGGGGAAGCCACATTCACTTAACAACCGGGAATGCTAACTTATCAACTGCAGTGATTCACTTAACAGCTGTGGCAAGGAAGGTCGTAAAATGGGGCAAAACTCACTGAACAATGTCTCACTGAACAGCAGAAATTTTGGGCTCAGTTGTGGTCATAAGTTGAGGGCTACTCGTATCACTTTGCCTTCCAGCAGAGTGGCATGGTCAGAAAAGAGGGCCATGAAGAAAAGCTGAGGCATCTGTATCACTCTTGTCTTATCTTAAGGCTGACCTTGAATCTGCAGAGACAAATGCCTTACTCATGTCTTCATTAACTCTTAATGTTAAGTGGCAGCTTGCCTTTCCAGGAGGAATGACACCGTTCCAGTCTGTCACAAAGATCTTCAATTCCATAGTGGTGGTGGCTGCCCTTCCTCCTTATTATCATTGTCATTTTTAGCCTGAACAGCTCAGACAGAAGCTGAAACATATAAGTGGCTTGACAATGTTTCATGTGTGGCCCATGCTGCAATGTGTGATTGGCTCAGCCTGAAGGAAACTGTCAACCTCTTTGACAGTTGCCTAACATTGAAAGTGGTTTTTCTCCAATCAAGATTTTCACAGACTTCTCTTTAGTATGATGGATTGAGATGAAAAGAACTGCAGCAACGGAATTCCCCCCCCC
>JANHFL010002260.1:0-11587 GCA_032468155.1 Oxyrhabdium leporinum
ATAAAAAGTTCTTCTCACCCAGTTCCAGACACTGTTCACCTATTTCGCTCCAGCACTATTCTTAGATCTTTCTCGGCTGTCCCAACTTCATGGCAGCCATCTTAGACTGCTTCTACTCTTCATCGTGGCGCAGAGGGAAATACCCCGGGGGTTCACCAGGAAAGTTGCAATCTCTCCTGTGACCTCACCGAGCGTCCCTCCTTAGCTTCGCCACCCCTCCAAGCTGACTTTAGCTCCTTTCGGAGCCCACCAAGAAGGAGAGCCCACCAACAATGGAGAGCTCCATTTCTCTGTGTCTGGTATCATCGCAACATCAGCCGGAAGTCTTGCTTTCAGTTTCTCTTGTAGAATAGGTGCAACTTCCCATGATTCCAGATGCAATAAGCTACTATTCTGTATTTCAATAAATTATTTAATTAGTTTTAAATAGAGTTCATTTTCAGTTTAATAACAAATGTAATTTGTTCTTTTCCTTTTCCTTTGCTTCAAAACTACCAAAGCATCTAGAAAGCAACCTGCCATCTTTTTCAAACTTAGATATTCATATTTTTCTTGAAATCAACAACATGTAATTAAGCAGTGTATTCCATTCATCTTTATAGAGGTTAGAGATAACTTAAGTAGTCTAAATTATTCCAAGCCAGTTTATCTAGTGGTTAAGGCACCAGGCTAGAAAGTGGGAGACTGTGAGTTCAAGTCCTGTCTTAGCCATGAAAGCCAGCTGGGCCAGTTACTCTCTTCCAGCTCAACCCACCTCACAGGGTTGTTGTTGTGGGGAAAATAAGAAGAGAGAGGTGTGTTGGATATGTTCCCCCGCTTGAGTCATTTATAAAAATAATAAAAGTAGGATACAAATACATTAAAATATTTGTACTTTTCCTCTGAATTGCAGAAATAACTCTCTTAAAGAGACTGTATGTCAGAATATTAATGCCACATATGCCATATATTTCAGAATATCCATTTAAGTATTGTTCATTCTCTGCCAGTGTTGTTCACAACTTAACTGTTAGACTCGAGAGGACCAAGTTCAAATCCACCCTTAGTCACAGAAGCTGTCTGGGTGTCTTTGAACCAAGTCTCTCACAGCTTAATCTGCTCTATAGAGCAGTTGGGACATAAAGAGAATGATGAGCTCTTGAATAAAGGGCAGGATATAATTTAATAAATAAATGTAACATGACATTTTATTAAAGTTTCATGATGTGTATTAGCTATTTTGAACTGCTCAGGCAGTAAGCCTACTCTGAAATCCTCACCCTAGCATGAAACTGGCAAAATGGCAAAAATCACTTCATCAGTTTTATAGCTGAACAGGAACTGTTTCTGGAACTTGCCAGTCATTTTTGGAGTTCAAACTGCTTAAAAAACCTTGCTCAAACTTCCCTCAAAAGCAGTTACAATTCTATATTAAAGCTTTAAAAATGGCATCATGGGATCATCAGATAGTATAATGCAAAATGCAAAGTCTTAATTATTTTTTTTAAAGTAGTGCACTCAGAGCGCAGGCGCACAAACACACAAATGTATCCATTCATTTTTCTCAAAGGTATTTTATGAACATTGATCCAAAAGGAAATCCAGAAATCACACTGGATTTTTTTTTCCCACACAGGAGCCAACAGCAGCAGGAAAAGGTTTCAGGGTTTATTCTGCTCTCCTTCCCACTGTAGTTTTATTGCTTCTTCCTTATTGTCTTGCTGTAATTTAAAGCAGAAATGATCCAACAATTGAAACTCCTGGCTGTAATCTCCAAATCATTAGTGATGAGGAAGGAAAGCTTATTGATTTCAATATGACTACTCCAGAGTAAACAATCTGAAAATAGGAAATTATTTTAGCTAGGCTGCACTTGGGGTTACTAGTAAGAGTAAGTTTCACCCTGAGCTACAGTACATATATTCTCTTTTATTCAGTCATAATCTGGACAATTCTCTGGCTTCTGATTCCTGCCTCTCACTAATTGTATTTATCATATTCAGCCTCAAATACTTATATTTATATATATACATACACATGCATATCACTCCTGTTTATTACCTCCCATCCATAGCACTCCTTATTTCTTCTACTCCTCCAGTGTTTCCTTGCCTGGTTAAGATTATTTTCTTTGGTGCAGAGGAATGCACCTGGAACTCACATAGGAACTGTCCTTATTTCTTCTATCTCTGTGTCTTATTTTAATACATATTGTACTTTCTTGCTTCCAGATGTTTGTGGGGGCGTGCTCACAGGATTGTCTGGATCAATCACAAGCCCTGATTACCCAGAGAATTATCCCAACAATGCTGAGTGCCACTGGGTCATCCAGGGAACGTCCAATTCTGTCATCAAAATGATTTTTGTTGATTTCCAGATGGAACACAGCGAGCAGTGTAATTTTGACTATGTGGCCATCTTTGATGGGCCCACAATGGAAGATACACTTCTCAGTTACTACTGTGGAAACACAAAACCTCCAGAGGTGGTATCTTCTGCACATGAACTGTTAGTTGTATTCAAATCAGACTTTAACATTGCTAACAAAGGCTTCAAGGCATATTTTTTTTCAGGTATGGTACAAAGATTAATATTTATCACAAATAAATATTATGATATGAAATGATTTTTGGAACCTTCTTGGAAAATAACACCAAATATTTTTTTTAGAAAATTATATATATTTCCAAAGGTGTAAAAAAAATATTTGGCATTATTTTCCAAGAAGGTCATATATAACCTTGTGTATACACACACACACACACACACACACATATACACACACACATATATATACATATATACATATATTTATATATACACATACACACTTTTATACACACACACACTTTTTAAAATGTATTTTAAAATGTTTTTTTTAACCTTGTGTAACTTTTTTTAGTTTTTAGCTTTTTAAAAATTCTCTCATTTTTCTTATGCTGCTCTATGGCCCTTAATAAAGATTTGACTGAGTCCAATGATAGATATCCACTATTCTTTGCCCAAAGTATGAGATTCTGCCTACACTGAAAGATAGAGCTTCATTCTTCTAATGTCAATAAATAAAGTGAAACTCATTTATTCAAAGTTTTCCATCCTTCCTAATGAATCTTAAATCTTTTGCGGGTTGTTAATAGGACTCCCCCAGTGCTAACTAAGACTATATGACATTAATTCTACTATTTATTTACAACTGATAAAGTTATCATTTTAGTATGCTGAATATTTTTTTCTGAGTGCACTGCCACATTATTTACTATATTCTGGAGAACCTAAGCTTTAGATCAGCTTAGGATATGTGGCACATATTCAGAAGATATCTTGACCACAAAAAATATGAGTAAAAATCCCAAGAGCATGAAATTTACGAAGCAGGCTGAAGAAAAGCATTTGAATAGGGATGGTGGTGAGGAAGCATGAAATTGAAGAATATCTCATCCCTGAAGAACTGAAGAAGCTTCTTGGATGAGAAGTGAAACGTTTTCAAAGAAAAAACCCAAGAAAATCCACTTGCTTTTTAGAAAAGTACCTCTGGGACAGTTAGATAAAAGAAATCTGAATCTGGGCCAAAACTGTAACCTGAGTAACTTGTCTCAGACAAGACCCTCCCTAGTTAACACGAAGATAAGATGGGGGGAGGAAATGCATTCAGACTTGCAAGATTCTGTACTGTACTGAAATATTAGCCTGCATGAGTTTGGTTTCCTAATCTGGTCTGTCTTGAATGGCTGACAATGTTAAACCAAACTGCAACATAAAATTCTCATGACATTGGCTTCTGACAATGATAGGCTTAGATAGCTGCTTCCTACTATCAGCTACTCATAGTGGCCCACTTTTCCAATTCTAGCCATTTTTAGGTTAGGTCACCAATTTAATGGTTTATTATTTGTATCCGTTGTATTATAGCTTCAAACCAAGTCTGAGCAGAGTGAAAAGTATTTAAAAATGCATTGAAGTAAAAGAAGAAGTTTGAAGAAAAACTTTCTAGATGGTCCTACACAATAAAATGAATGTTTTTGTTGCTTGGCATTGTATTTCATTTGTTTTTCCCTTGCAACCAGGTGCATGTCAGGAGGTATATACCACTATCAAAGGAAATTTCTCCAGTCCTCAATATCCACACTCTTACCCCAATAATATCAAGTGTCGATGGACCATCCAGCTGCCACTAGGTTATCGAGTCAAAGTTTTTTTCCTGGACCTGGATCTCGAGGGACGGAACAGCCTGACAGATGGTTGTGATTATGACCATTTGGCTGTGTTTGATGGAGGTACTGAGAAGGCATCTCTACTAGGAAAGTGGTGTGGGAGAGAAATGCTATCTCCAATTATATCCAGTAGAAACAACTTGCTGTTGGTCCTTCACACTGACAGAAACACAGCCAACCGAGGTTTCTCTGTAGCATATTTTGGAGGTAAGATCTATTATTGGATAAACTATGTGGAATAAAATAAAAATGAAATGATCAAAAGAAAAGCAAAATAGTTTGAAGATAATTGGCTCACAAAGGTTCTAGAATGCTACTATATGGAAATTAGCTTTTCCTGAATAATGAAACTAATCTAACTAATGTAACTAATGTAACTAATACATACATTGTATAAGTTATAAGTGTCAGCCAACTTTATTTTTTTCCATTGTTATGTATAAACAAGCTCTTAAATATACCAGAAAGTTCCAGTTTGAATGAGAACCTGCTAAAGGTATCATTTTGAATGTTCTAGATTTGAATTTTTTAATTGAAAAATTCCCCATCTTCACCCAAACTCTACATGGCCATGAATAGGTCTCCTGTTGCCTCAGCTCCTTCTTGACTGTTCTAGGAACTGCATCTTTATAAGCATTTTTTTATTTTGCTGATCATATACCCTTTTATTTTTACTGCAGAATTCTATTAAAATTGTGTTATTATTGGGGGGCTTTTTTCTACACCAGCAGAACGTCCAGCTTTATGGCATGAGAGCAGTTCCAGAGATGTTCAGCATAAATGCAGACAAGTTGGGTTGCCTTATTTTTCTAACCGATTTAGAATCGGGTTGAGGTGTTCAGGACCATCTACTTTCTTTGCCAGTTATTTTTCTTTTCTAATTTTACATCCACACATATATCAGTCTTAGTATTTTGAGGGTGTTAAAAATGTCCAGTCTGTAACACAGGATTTGTACCTTATTTATGTATAAGAATTATGTTTAATCATTATTCCACAAACACACATCAGTGGCATCATCTTAAACTATAGATGTATTTTTCTAAATTTTTCTTCTAGCTATATTATGAGGTCCTGGAATATGTACTAATTTCTTTCCTCTGTATGTATAAGGGATCGGTCTGAGACCCATCTGTTATGTGTTTGCAGAAGGCATCACTCAGCATTAATTGTTCATTTGCTTTGGGCCCTCTATCCCCAAAAATGAATAGGTTAGAAATGCACCCTTTTTTTTCAACACCGAGGAATTTAAACCGGTGCTAGGGATATAGTCACAGACTGAAATTATTCCATGATTTCTCACTATGTGGTGAAGAATGAACTCCAATCACAAAGGGAAATAAAATTTTCCAAGCACTGCTTCAATATAAATGGAGCTGCCCAATATGTACAGTCTCTCTGGCAGTGGTATTAATCTCTAGAAACATTGGTGAGCCAAAAATTTAGTTGTTTAGTTCAGATCATTATGTGAAATTCAACCTGATTACTCTTTTGGGATTCTTCATTGGCCTTCTTGTGGTTACCAGTTTTCAACACTGCAGCACAAGCAGAGACCACAACTGGAAAAATCTCTACCAAAATATATTTTAGACACATTCTAGACATTTTTCTATGTCTGACCGCCTTCTTGGTCCTGAAAATTTAGACTTTAAATGGATGATCTGTTTACATTGTTGCTGCCAGTTATATAAAACTCCACCATACAATTGTTCATCTCTGTACAAAACTATTCCCTTATCTATGATGTAGATAGTAGGAGGCCCTATACCATTTCAGACCAACGGCTGTCCAATCTCTTCTTAAAAACTTCCAGTGTTGGAACATTCACGTCTGGAGGAAAGTTGTTCCACTATTCTAATATATATATACAGTCCTCAACTTACAACAGTTCGTTTAATGATCGTTCAAATTTACCACAGAAATGGAAAAAAAATGGTTTATGACTAATTTTCATAGTAACGACCTTTGCGGCATCCCCATGATCATGTGAACAAAATTCAGATGTTTGGCAACTGGTTCATATTTATGGCCATTGCTGTGTCCCAAGGTCATGTGATCACCTTTTGTGACTTTCTGACAAGCAAAGTCAATGGAAAAGCCAGATTCATCTAACAATCAGTTTACTAACTTATCAACTGTAGGGATTCACTTAACAACTGCAAGAAAGGTTGTAAAATGGGGCAAAGCTCGCTTAACAAACATCTCACTTAACAATAGAAATTTTGTGCTCAATTGTGGTCATACGTTGAGGACTACCTGTATATACAGGCAAGAGAAAGGAGTCTGAATTAATATAGAAATTACTAATAACAGTAATGATTTTACTACTGGTAGTCTTTGTTCAGTGTCCACAACTTGGATTGGCAACTTGGTTATGAGGCAAAACAGTCACTATATGAAACTAGGACAATGCTTATAATTTTACTTCAATTTTTCTTTGCTTTATAGACCTGCATAGGTTATAAATGCAAGAATTAGTTGTAAAATTACTTTTTCATCACTATTGTAATGGCAGTCACTAAACAAGGATTATCTGGATAAATTATCCATCTTTTGTTTCATTTTGTCCTACTTTAGTTCCACCCAGTACCAATTTTTCATAATGTATCCCACTGTTTGAAAAAAATACTTTATGTAATAAGTGTTGATATAATTGTTAGATACTTAGGGTAATTAAATACCAATATAATATTTCTGTTCTTTCATATAACTTCTTTTTAAATCTAGATTTTTTTTTAAAAGGGCTGTCTTTAGGCCTTGGCATATATGTCGAGTATTCTACATTGGCTGGTAGTATATCAGAACAGAAACAGATAACATTATTACTTTAAATGTTGAAGTAATGAACACTGGCTTTTCCAATATAGCAAGATCTATAGTGTGGGAGACTTTGTGATGATGTCAGCTTTCTAAACATATAACTTGAGCACAGGATGCACAAAACAGCCCAATACTGTATGTATTGAGTTTGGACCATGAGCAGAAGATATTAAAACTACCTGAGCAACTGAAATGGCTATGAAGGCTACGTGGTTGGTGTAATGCTTGGGAAACACTGTACCGTATGTATTTCTTTGTACTGCCTCTCATTCAATTTAGTAGATTTTTTTTTAGATATCCCTTCAAAGATGCAAATAATTTTGGAAAAACATTGTATTCTTGTGCTCTTTTACTTATGATTTATCCAAGAAGAGATATGTATCAATGTCCTTCCTCCTTCCTCTCCTTCTAGGAATCTTCTACAACTAGCTTCTCACATATCAGTTAAATCCAAGGGAAGACATGAGGGGAAAATTCCTATCATGTAGGGATTTTCAAAACTGACACTGCTAAGCGGGAACCCTACCTTGGACAAATTTTTGATGTTCTCCTTCCTTTGGAGAAATTTGGATAAACTGCCACCCAATTTCTCTGGGCCCAGATTTGATGGAGAATTTGCGATGCTTCTTTCTAAGTTCAATATTCTGACTGAAAAGACATATACAGAGACATATACACTTGGTCAGCAACATTTTGCTGCCCACCAATTACTTGGGGAAACTAGAGATCATGAGATTCTAACTCTAACCCTGTTTCCTGATCAATTTCACAACCCAGTCACATCCAGAGAATCGAATGTCAGCAGAAAACTCTCTGGGTTGATATATCTCATATAGATTCTCAAAATATTATAATATATAGGAGACTACATGGGGAGTTGTAGCAAGAACTACATGATAGGTTATATCTACCGTACAGTAGACAAATATGACTTATTATCTCTAAAACTGGATTAAATAGTGATTTGGTGCATGTGTAAGACTTTAGATTAGAAGAGAGGATATGTGCCAAGTATGTTAACTCTGGAAGTTTCACTGGCTGTTTGTCATGACTCTGTAATTTCAGAGATTCCTTCTTTGTTTTGTTTCTCCTCAATGTAGTTGTCCCTATGAATGTCAGCTGCACAAGAACAGAGTTTCAGATCCAAATCCCCACACAGTCTTTGGCCCAGCTGGAGCGAAATAAAATCTACTTAGGAGTCCCCTCCTGCCCTGCACAAGTGGTTGGCCTGACCTTTCGGATACATGCAAGATTTGAAACCTGTGGCATGGAACCGCAAGTACATTATCTGTGTGGAAAGGGCAGAGTTTTAGCTATTAATGCTAAGCCAAGATGAAAGGAGCTGTCTACCTACCTCCCACATATAGCAGCAGTTGTGTTATTATGAAAACCATAGAAAGGTCCGTTGCTCCTGTAACATCTCGATCATGATAGCATCTGCTGCTGAATGTGTTTCAGAGGTTGGTGAGGAAAATCCTCTTCTCTGAAGCCCTCTGAAGCCCTCCTTTGCTTTGCTAGCTGAGCGCAAATAATTAAAAATGGCAAGACTAACATGTTCATGAAATTAACAAGGATATACTCATATCATCGGACAATTAAGGCTGAAGTCGAAAATGATTATTACTGAAGAATAGGTCATCTGATATAGGTGTTTATTTAATATATTGAATCAGCTGTCCTAGATATTTTGGTATATTGCCAAAGAGCTAAAAGTAGCACGCAAAAGATTCCTGATAGTTATATATCCACTCATGTATATACATACACATAAAAAAAAACAGTCTGATATTTTAGAGAGGATGATAAAAGAAACTGTTAACTTGTCTTTTTACGCATTGGATGTACATATAGGATATGGTAATTTATGACATGAAACTATATGTGGTGTAGACCTCTATTAATACCTTTAACTATCTACTGACTCAGACCATATAATTTTACTCAATGCCCTATTGAATCATCCATTTGGTCAAGTAGTCATTGGGATATTGGCTCTTCATCTATACCTAATTTATTATTATTATTATTATTTTATTTATGGTTTGTAGGCTTCTCCTTCTCTTTTTTCTATTTTTTTCTTTCTTTCTCTCTCTCTCTCTTTCTTCTCTATCCTATATATTATGTAAAACTATATGAGAAAGGTGATTGTGGTAGTTTGAGAAATTGATTTTTTTTTAAAGAAATTATGAAGAAAAGCATTAGTTCGTATGGAAAATTATAGTCTGTTTACTAAGCAAAATAATTCCAGATGTTCACTTTTTATTTAAAACATACTCAGATAATATAATAAAAAACAGGGGGCCAAACTAGATTTAACATTCCATCTTTTGTATTTAATCTGGCTATTTTTATTTCTGGGATCACCACAGGCAGGGAAATGGAACTTAATTCTCTCATTTCCTACTGAGGTCTTATTGATCATTCTGCTTCTTTGCATTGAGAGAAAATCATCCATTGATAATGAATTGCTTCCAGATAGAAAGTGTCTCAATAGGGACACCAATCGCTATCCAATCCAATTAAGGCATCAATCTCCTGCTGCTATTTTTAAGTTTTAAAAAAAGTCATAATGGATGTCCCACTTCACTATAATCAGTTTGGCCCCAGAATTTTAGTACAGCCTTAAGTGCACATAAACCGGGCATTTATCATCAGGGAAGGAAGGATGGTTGTTTATGTTATGAATTTCAGTTCATCTATGTTATTTTATTTATTTATGGCTTCAAAATCTAAGGGACTGGTTTGGACAAAACTCAGCGGCACTTTTTTATGTGGCTGTTAATAAAAATAGGATTGTCAACATGATCACCAACATCCGATGACTGATATGGCACAACAAGAAGCAGAACTTTATAATGCCAGCAGTCTTAAGCAAATAACTCTGGGTGGAACACAATAGAAAACAATAAAAAGGTCATAAATACAAGTACAAGCAAACATAATAAATGCACAAATACAAAAACTGAGGCAGCTCAGGCATTATCTTCAATCAAAGAATCCTATATGGGGTTCCCCTACCAATATCCCCCTTAAAACCTATGGTGGAAAAATCAGATTTGTACAGCCTTCCTAAAGGCCCAAAAGGTCACCACTGTCCAGATTGCTGTCCCACAAGGGAGGTACCACAACCTATAAAACATATTCTTTTATAGTTCATTAGGGCAGGTACAGAAGATTTCCCTGCTGGTGGTGATCCCAGAAATAAAAAACAACAACCCAAGCAGGTTATATGATTTGCACGCCATGGTTCTATTTAAATCGTTTTATAATGGATCCTTATCTCAGTATGTGGTCACAAAAATATTGGCATTGTTCTTTACTCAAAACTTCATTTGCACATCCACAAAGCTTAGCATTATTTCTAGCCAGCCTATCCATTTATCACACTGAGCAGTTGCAAAATTATTGCACAATTTTCCTTCAAAAATCTTACCTATAAGTTTGTAACGTCATCTTGCCACCTGCCTCCTTTTAGGTTTTCACAATATATGAATCTTCAAGCCAAATGCAGCTGGGAAGCTTTGCCAGGCAGCCCAGCAAGGGCTCAAAAAGCATCCAGTTTTGCTTCCCACCCGGCACTACAGGACTGAATGCTGAAAGCCATAATTTGTCACTTGTTGTGTAGCCCATCTTCAGCTTGGTCTAATGGCCTTATTTATCTGTATTCAAAGCTTTGTGTACCAGAAACTGTTTTATTTTTAAAACCTGTTCTTTCCTTCCCTCGTTTAGAAAAGAAACAACACATCTGTGATTGTCAGCATTCTGTATATTGACTTTTCCGATGGAAACCAGGAGGATATTCATCAATACGAAGTGCAATGTGAGCCTAAAAGGAAAGAGGCCCTTGTGAATCTGATCTCTGGCTCTAATCCCTATAGGCTGGACCAGTATGCTGAGAATCTGGTGGAGTCCCAGCCAAAAGATTTAGGGGTAGCAGATGTCTTTGAGAGCAAGGCTCAGGATACCAGTGACTTTGTCTTCATCAGCATCTGTGTCTTTGCTGGGGTTCTGATGGTGATTGCTATTGTTGGGTTAGTCTTATTGTAGGTGTCTGCCTCTTTGCTTGTACGCCTGTATTGTTAGAGCACTTTCTTTGATTCATTGGGTTTACAGTGCGTTCAGAAAGTATTCACTTTTGTCAATTTTGTTATGCTGCAGCCTGATTCTACAGTTGTTGAAATTCATTTTTTTTCTCTCATTAATCTACACTCAGTACCTCATAATGACAAAGCAAAAACAGAATTTTAGAGATGTCTGTAAATGTATGCACTGTATATAGCTGTCCATCTTACAATTGCAATTCTAAGTAGTGCACAAAGGATTAACACCAAATAGCAATAGCACTTAATCTTATATACCGCTCCATAGTGCTTTTACAGCACTTGAGACTGTCAGGATTGAACTCCTGGAAGTGGACAGAGTTAGCCTGCAATATTGCGTTCTAACTGCTACGCCACCACGACTAAATAAAAACAAACACATTACAAACCACAATTATTATTTTTTTTTTTTTATTAGAAAAGTTTTATAAAACAAGTTTTTCAATTTTTAATCCCCCATCCCCTCCTCCCTCTCAG
>JANHFL010002260.1:30549-42012 GCA_032468155.1 Oxyrhabdium leporinum
CCCCCCCCCCCCCCCCCCGTCAGCTGAAGTATGATAATCCTTGCTTAGATTCATTCAAAGTCACAATGTACAGAACAAAGGGATTTATGATTGGTCCTCGGAGTTTCTGCTGTTGAACTGCCCTGTGGTCACATGAACAAAGCTGAGCACCCACTCAGCCTGGATTTGGCTCAGCCACATTTAGAGCTGTCTGCTTGCCCATGGTTGGCTGCTGCCTCTGCTGCCCTGCCCTCCTTGCCACATTGCATGCCACTGCTATACTAATAGAAAATTGTGGGGGGGATATAAATAGAGGGTAGTGCACAAATGGAGGTGATGGGCAGGTCGCAAAAGAGGCCCCAGCTGCATTAGTGCAGTAGAAGAGGATGCAAAAGTGATGCACAGTGTATTGGCGTTGAGTAGTATTGGACGGAGGCAGAATAACAACAGAGTTGGAAGGGACTTTGGGGGTCCTCTAGTGTCCAGTCCAACCCCCTACTCAAACAGGAAACCCTATACCATTTCGGAGAAATGGTTGTCCAATCTCTTCTTAAAAACTTCCAGTGTTGGAGCACTCACAACTTCTGGAAGCAAGTCATTCCACTGATTAATTGTTCTTACTGTCAGGAAATTTCTCCTTAGTTCTGAGGTTGGTTCTCTCCTTGATTAGTTTCCAGGCAGCTGGCATCAAGGGATAAGTGGGCAGAAAAAAGAGCAGAAATGGGTCAGAGATAGGCAAGTGGGGAAAGTTGAAGAGGAGGAAGAAGAGGCAGTTCCTTACTAGGTTTGGACTGGGAGAGACCAAGTCAGGATTGACTTAGATCAGGGTGGCTCCTTACCTAATGCCCAGCATGTTTCGATTTACAATTACCATCATTAATTGAGGACTACCTTATAAGAAATGAAAGAGAAAAGTAGCATTCTTGCCTTTCTTCTCTCCCCTTTTCATGAAACACCCTAAACTACTTTATGAGCCACTTCACCCACAAATAAAGCCATTATGCAACCTATCTTTGCACTGAGAAATTCATACTGGAAAAGGTGGAGCAGCGTCCTTCGCAAAATGAATATTGTAGGCAGGCTGCCCACCCACTCTGTGGAACTCTGCAACAAGAAATGTATACTTAAGAAAGTTGCAGCTGACTGGGGGGAAACAGGCCTTCCCAGGGTATGGAGAGTTTGCCCTTTGATTCTGAGAAGGTGGGATGCTGTTATCTAAAACGGCAGGCTTAGCCCTTTGTGGGGTATAGTATAGAATTATCCCTGAATGTAGTGTAAATAAAAAAGCAGAGTTCATTCCGAGCAAAGAACTGAACATGAGTCTGATTCTACTTTTGAGTAAGAATTTTGCAAAAGCCTGACTCAGACATTTAGCCACTGGCCCTGCTATAGTTACCCTTCTTTTCTGAAAGCTGGGCTCTCCTCTGATCCTGAACTCTGCCATTGGACTCTGTCTTTGTCGGATAGTTCATCTCCTGCTTGTATGAACCTTGGCCTGGCTCCTGGCCCTGCTCTGAGTTGCAATTTTTCTGCATGATTGACTTGGATGTAGGAGTGCTTGCTCAACAGTCTAGTTATGCTCTAGGCAGGACAAATGCAGACCCCTTCTTCTGCAATCTTTCCAGATGGTATGAATTTCCTGGGCATAATATATTGTCCTTACTCTCAGCCTAGATGTTGTCATCTCACAGCTCTTCTTGCTAGAAAATTGTTGTGTCTATGCTCTTAGAATACCGAACAGATTTTCTTGTGTCAACCATTTTAACAATCATTTATATTTCACTCTGTGAACTTCTGTCATGAACTGACCATCCAGTTAGTTATCATGACATCCAACAGCCTTCTTCAGCTGATTTCCACCATGTGTACAACTTGGGACACACTGTCTCTTAAAAAGACATTCTATATTTATTCCATATTTTCTCCCAAAATGGATTTCTCTGAAAGAAATTCATGGAAGAAATACTGGGATGTGGGGGTGGAATGGGATAATTATGCATCTCCTAGACTCTTGAGTAAACTCTATAAATTGTATCATGATACCTCAAACTGGAGCCATCCCTGGACAGTTTTTCAAGCATTATATAGAAATTATGCATTCCAACGCTCAAGCAAATAACTTTTAAGTATCTTATGCTAATATACCAAGCAAGGTGAATAGTTGGTTACTCTCCTCTTCATGCAATTACAGACATATTACTTCTGAATAAATAACCACTGAGATAATAAATTTGCTTTTCCTGAACAAAGGACTATCTTATTTACAAAATCTCCCATGCTACGACAGCAGGAACACAACATAAACAGGAAATAATAGCATATTATAAATAGATACTGTGGAATAAAGAAATACCATTCTACTTAGGTCTGTTCGTGTGTGTAGGCCTACAAGTCAGAACTGAATCCTGGGGACTGCCTGTATGAATCTCTGCCATTCAGTTGGCAAGATTTCAGAAGTGGGTTGCTATTGGCTGCTTCCTAGGACTGAAAGAAAGTGATTGGCCCAAGGTCACCCAGTTGGCATCATGCCAAAGGTAGCGGTACAATTCAGTCTCCTGGTTTCTAGTCTGATGCTTAAACACTACACCAAACTGATTCCCTTCGCTTGGGACTGAATAATGTGAATTTTTGTCTTGAGGTCTGCTGACCTAGAAAGTATAGAATATAAATTATTTTTGTCATTAAAATAAAGTAAAAAGGATGCTGAGAAACTGAAGGTGGGTCATTTTCTGGTCCAACACACCCTTAGCCCTGAGATAGCTTACCATGAATGCTTAGCTATTACCCTTTGACCACATTATTCCTCCTGTATTACCATTCAGAACAAGTTGATATTGAGACAAGTTTACTGATCCAAGGTCTCCCAGTGAAGTTTAGAACTGTGTAAAGACTTGAAGGAAGGTGCTATTCCAGCCATTTCCCTGATGAAAAAGATATAGCAGTCTTTTATCAACCAATACAGGGATTTCCAAACTTGGCAACTTTAAGACTTTAAGACTTCCAACACCCAGAATTCCCAGCCACATGGCCCAGCCATGTTTGGAGATCCCTGAACTAATAGGATGTTTGCATGCCATATTTACCCATAGTTAAATAAGCCATAGTTTATTCCATTAACTCTATTTCCTAAGTTTTGAACAACAAAGTCTGAGTTCGCACAATGCTCTAGACTAAATTGTGGTAAACTACTTCAATGGGTCATTCAAACACAGCTGTGGTGCAGCAAAGCATCTCTAAGTGTGCATACATTGCATTTGTTTACTGTAGAATAACCAGCAATTATTTTTTTTTACAAATCAGGAATTACATATCAGGTAAGTTTGTAATGTATATAAGGCAGTCTGGGCAACTCTTTTTGGAAATCAAAACCCAGCTAAGCTTCCAGACTAAGTTTGGTCTTGAACCCCCTTCTGTCCAATCCCTTTGAGAACATTCATCTACTGTCCCACCAAACACATGCTTGAATTGTTCATGACTAGAACTGAATGGGACACTTAATCAGGCTGGAACTTAGTAAAAAAACAAACAAAACCCAGCACTGTTCCTTCCCAAGACTGGGCAATGGGTGGCACATTGTGTTAATGTTGCCTGAAATAGAATTGACCTTTTGTGCTTCACTATCACTTTGTTGACTCATAATCAGTTTATCATGCATGGAGTGATTCAGGTGATCCATGTAGTTTTGGAGGCTTTGTAGGTGTGAGGGCAGCATGTTCTCACACCCTTAATTGGCTTTCCATTAGTACGGCTGAAGGATTTTTTTCAAGACAGTAGATCAATTCTGAGAAATGCTGAAAATATGTAAGCACTGTATTCTAAGGATCAAAGGCTAAGGGAAGGCTGGCTACAGGGAAAGAAGGATGAAAATTTTTTCTTACTTTTCACTGGTCCCTGATTCTTTCTGGGGGCCCAATTCTCATCTTCTATCTAGCCAAACCATGTTGATTTATTAGAACATGTCTGTGGAGATTCTCAGTCATCCAGGTCATGGTTGTCCCAGAGGTGCTTTTTCAAAAGGCAGTTGGACTCAGAGAACTGAAGAAGCTTCTTGGATGAGGAATGAAACGTCTTTAAGGAAAAATGAAGTCCAGTTGCTTTTTGAAAAAGACTATTATTATTATTGTTATTAATAATATATGGTATGAAGAATAATATGACCTCATAGACACCATTAACAATGTTTATGAAGAGAATTGCACAATAAAAAAACTACAAAAAGATTTGAAATTGCCTTGAGCTGGATCATATGCTTCAAATAATAATTATTCTCCATTGCCTTTGTCAGCTAGGACTGACATGAATATTACTTCATACAGTACAGCTCCGCAGGGCATCAAATTGGGGAAAGCAGGGCCACAGAGTGAAACTAAGTCTAAGATTCCTCCAGTATTCCAGGCATGGCATATGAAAAGTCTTTCGGAAGCTCTGAATAATTCCTGAAACAAAACAAAACAAAACCAAACCCTTTCCCAGATGTTAACTCTTATGAGTGAGTTCACACATCATACTAAACAATTATTTAAAACTGGTATTTGAATAAGCCACAAGAGTTGGGTTTATATAATACGCTAAGCCAGGGGTGGGCTGCTGGAAATTTGCGGGGTTCGGGCGGACCCTTAGCGAAGATTCTGTGGGGATCACTGAACCCCCAAATCCTACTCCTGGCTGGCCCCGCCCACTCTGCCCCTCCCAGGAGTCTCCACGTGGCCCGTTGTGGATGCAGGTAAGTGCAGGGCAAGCACAGAGGCTCGGGGAGGGCAAAAAATGGGCCTCCCTGAAGTTCGGGGAGGCTGGAAACAGGCCCGTTTCCAGCCTCCAGAGAACCTTCGGAGCCAGGGCGAGGCCGTTTTCGTCTTCCCAGAGGCTCGAGGAAAGCCTATGGATCCCAGGGAGAAAATGCCCCCCCCACCGTGGTGCAGGAGGCCAACTGGGCCACACCCACTCTGACCACGCCCACCCAGCAACTGGGCAGCGAACTCATTGCTGAGGTTTTTGAAGCCCACTCCTGCACTAAGCCCTAAAAGTTATGGTTGTTAAACCACAATGCCTAGATTTATACACCATGCTAATCAAAAATTAAACAACCCAAGGTATAACTTAGCACTCCAGGCGCACAAAGTCTTAGGCCTTCCCATGAAAGCCATCACCCATATGAGAATGACTGACTCTAAAAGAAACAGCACAAAGGCAAAAAGTACCAACCGTTTAAGCAAACAGAGTTCAGAAACATGCGAGAAAAATAGATTTATAAAAATTGAAATATGTAATTCCCCAACCTTTCATTCTCCAAGTAAATTGGCTGGGAATTTTGAAACTTGGAGGACCCAGTTGAGAAAGGTTAACCTAGCCAGATAGTGAAATTAAATTTGCCCCAAGACTTTAGATTATTTTTTAGGTCATTTGATTTATGGCTCAAAGGATTGCCCTCCATGTTTTACAATAAGCCATTGTGATTCATTCTCAGAAGGGTCACATTCTTTAGCTTTACTAAAAGTTTGTGTCCAGCCATCTTTGCTTCACCCTGTAGCAGAAATGGAAGGTTTGATTGTGTACAGCACCATCTTGTGGCATCCATAGGCACTGTATGCTGTTTCGCTTGAAACAACAGGCAGAAAAGATTCAGTACCCCAGTAGCACAGACTGAACTTTTAATGACAAATCTTGATCCAACATTAGTCATGCATGTGTGAGTATATCCACTTGAATGGGGATGAGGATGTCCATTTCTAAGGCAAACCACTCTAAAAAAAAATCCCTTTAATCTCTGAGGCATGCTTTTTTCTCTCTCCAAACAGATCCCCCCTCCCCCCCCCCAAATTGGACAGAATACAGTTAATCAATGAAAAAGTTGGGCCTTGTCATGACTAGAGCAATTACCCCATTCTTTTTCAGTAATCTATTAAGGAAGAACAGGTTTTTGCAACATTTTTACTTCTTAGTTATAACCAAACTGAGCAACAAGAATGAGAAGTGAAATGCCTGTAAATATTACATAGATAAAATTAGGGAAATGATCAACCCTGAGAAAGGTACAAGATAGCCAAGATATCTCTACCCCACCCCATGACCTGCTGTAGAGTGCATTTATTTGCAAAACTGTTGTGTGTTCTGTAAAATAAATCTTACCTCTTTCCCCACGGTTTCTCAATCTTATCAACACAGAAAATGACCCCAGTGGACAAAATGGGGTTGAATTTTGACTAAGTATGTGTAGGACCTGGTTCTAGGTTTCCAAGGTTTTTATTCAAGTTAAAATTAAAACATAATTTCAAATTTTTGGCAAACTGGCAGAGGCACAGGCATTCTGGAACCTGCAAAAAAATTATTTTTAATTTGAGAAAAAAAGAGGCAAACATAATGATCATCCAATTCATTTGTAAACTTCTTATCTTTGAAGAAGCAATAATTGAAAACCATGCATCAAACAGACCCCTTCAAATACAGGAGTTGTAAAATTGGTTTAAGATGTATAAAAATTCTTTATTTTTCTAGGCAGTTTGGGACACTGATAAGGAAAAAAAAGGTTGAAGGCTAAGTTTGGGAAAAACAATTCTTAGTTCAGATTCTTAATCATTGACCCTAAGTAGTAGGAACACATTGGGGCCTAACCATATTTAATTTGGAAGTAAAGCTACAATGTACTACCGCTAATACAAAAAGATACACACATACACACAGGACAACAAGAATACTGACATAAAACATTTGGAGAGAAGGGATGTGTGGACAGTACGCATCAACATACATATATCATATGGACTCCTTGAAGATGCTCATAAAGGAACAGAAATTATTGGCAATGCTAGAAGCCCACCTGGAATTACCAGATGAAAGATTATCAATATTCTTTTCGATTACATTACCTACAAGCAAACCTTGACGATTAGAGGAGAAAAAATATAGAGAGATGGGGAAAACCTAGAACCTAAATGACCTAGCACTAGTATCTTAAGGAATCCTGCTCCAGAAATCCTAGTAAAACCTGAAAGAGGTAAGTGTGCAAATTAAGAATCTTCCATGATTAGATCTCATTTGTTTAGTTGAACTGGCATGCTGTAACTTTTACAGCATTGATGTCCCCTTTAGCTCTATTGTTGAATAGCTAGAACAAACAGTTCTAGTGACACTGTATTTTAATTCTTGTTCTCCTGTTTGCTTTTATCCTAGTATAAAAAAATAACCTTTGAACTTAAAAGCCATTAGTGAAAGTTACTTACCGTTTTATTGCTTACAGTCATATCATGTTCTTCTGCCTAATTACCTAAGCAAATGTATACTGAAGTCCTAGGAAGTACATCGTGTGCAAACAGTTTACGTACCTAAATAATAAGATTTTTTTAAAAAAAATAGTTTTCAGTTTCATCAAAAATATTAAAGCAGTTTTGATAAAACTATACACTTAAACCTATCTGTCAAGATGAGAATAAAATATGATTAATATCGAGGATCTTCATACTATTCCTTTGAAAGCATAAAAGAGTTTTTTGAAATCAAATATACATGCCATTCAGGTCAAAACTGAAGTAGGAAAAGCAATGTTTTAATGGGAAAAATGTCATTAAACTGCAATGGAAGAACTACAGATAACTGGAGAGATCGCTTGGATGCAGCTCTCATTTACATCTGCTGAAGCTTGTCTGGAAACATAGCAAAATGCGTGAAAAATAAAGATTTGCAAAGCAGCTTCACTCGCTACAGTGTCGTGACATGGATAAGCGGAGTGCTCCTACACCAAACTAGCCATTTGGCTTTTCCTGGCCACCCTCATCCAAATGGGTGCTTTCTGTCCAGGCATAGTGCAGAAGGCCATCAGAAGTTAGGGATCCAGCAGTCATTGTGATGTAGCTGAGAGCAGCCACATTTTAAGACTCCTGATTTGTTTTGTAGAGCTCCCTCAGTGGAGCCTTTCAATGGAGCCTTGATTAAACTGAATCAACCCTTTCGGGCTTCGCAGAGGCCAGCCCAAAGAACACACCAAGGCACCAAACATCTGCTGGAATCTTAATGACATTCGCTTTGGGATTGATGCCCTTCTAACTTCTGCTTTCTAGGATGTTGGTCTCACATTAAGAGAACCAACTATCTTGTTAGTATTTGGAAAGTCTTAAAAACCCATCCCTTTGTAAAAAAAACCCCCACAAGTTTATGCTTTTAGTTTAAAATGTTATTTTCGTACGTTTCCCCTTATTATTTTATTTCCATCACAAGCTGCTCATGGGATGTTGGTAGTTGGTAATATCAAAATAAAATTGCAGTCTTAGATATATTCTAGACTGGAGAAATGCTGTAAATACTTTGATATTAATTGTACCACTAATACAATGAAAACAATTAAAATCAATTTTCAGTAACAGGTTAGTCGAAATACTTGTTCTCCATTCAAGCCTCTAAGTGACAACAATGTGAGTGATCTTTTCTTTATTATTAATTTGCAAGCAAAAGTACAGCTTTTTAAAAGGATGTTGGGAAAAATGTAGCTCCCTTGTGCTGCTGCTGTTTACTTAGACATTTTCTAGGCTTTATTGACACTGACTGAAAAAGCTATCTACAGGCTTTGTTACCTGTAGAAGCAAGAAATTAATGTAATTTAACAATAGGCTTTTAATACATCATTATTAAAAAATACATGCCCCTCTATTGCAATTGCACAAACCCTGGATGATACTCACAGAAGACCTAGTTTATGGAGCTATAAAATCATAATATCTATTTGTGAACATAAGTACACAAGCATCAATTGACTAATATTTATGTTGGTTTACAAAGTCTACAGAGAAGAAGTGCAATTGTATACATGCCAGATCAGAAGTAAATCTTCTCTCAGATAAGAGTGCCTAGTATTGCAGGATATCCCATTGATCTGAAGTGAATCGATTCCATTGAGCATGTGGTTAGGCTGAAATAATATTTGTGTGTATAGATTGGTGTGCTGTCCATTTTTGGCTTCATAATTGCTAACAGAGCGCAATTCTTTTAGAACAATACAAGAATCCTCTTTCATCAAAAAAAAAAAGGAGGATGTTGAGGCAGAAAAGGGAGCAGTAACATGGAAAAAGCAGCTCCAAATAACACCACAGTCATTGTCAAGCTAGGTAAATTATCACCAAACGGCATATCGTATCACCATAAGGAAAAAGGACTGCACTTCAATTATGTGTCGTATATCAAAGATTGGAACTTAAGAGAATCAATGATTTAATCACTACTCTGTGAAATGAACAGACTTAAAATGAGACGTTCCATAGCCGATTGGTGACACGCTAGTTATCGAGGGACTTTCTTTCTTCTGAGCTGATCCTAGATTGAGATGAAGTTGTTCCAGAGGCTAATTTACTTAGAAAGGTTTAATAAAATCCTAAAGAAGTGAAGGGATTATTTCCATTAGGCTACTACCAAGGGTGGAATTGTCTAAAAAGTAAAAGAGAACATGCAATGATGCAATCACGTCGGTTTAGAATACAGGTAGTCCTTGACTTATGATCACAATTGAGCCCAGAATTTATGTTGCTAAGTGAGAAATTTGTTAAGTGAGTTTTGCCCCATTTTACAACTTTTCTTGTTATGTTTGCTAAGTGAATCACTGCAGTTGTTAAATTTGTAACTTGGTTGTTAAGTGAATCTGGTTTCCCCCTCGACTTTGCTTCTTAAAAGGTTGCAAAAGGTGATCACATGACTCCGGGATACTGCAACCATCATAATATGAAGCAGTTGTCAAGCATCCAAATGTAAATCACGTGACCATGGGGATGCCATTGTAAGTTCAAACAGTCACTAAATGAACTGTTGTAAATCGAGGACTATCTGTACTGTATGGAAGCTGGCCTTACACTGGCCGTATGAGCCATGGTGGCGCACTGGTTCGAATGCAGTACTGCAGGCTGACTCTTTTCACTTTGCCAGGAGTTCGATTCCTTCGATTCTGACCGGCACAAGGCTGACTCAGCCTTCCATCCTTCCGAGGTTGATAAAATGACGACCCAGATTGTTGGGGGAAATATGCCAACTCTGTAAACCGCTTAAAGAGGGCTGTAAAGCACTGTGAAGTGGTATATAAGTCTAAGTACTATTGCTATTAAGTGCAGAGTGCAGAGAGGAAACAGGATCAACAGGGTGACACCTATGTTGACGTTGATGCGCTGGTGGGCTTCTGGATCCAATTTGAAATGCCTGGAGCCCTACACAGCTTGGCATCTCTGTACTTGCAAGATTATTGCTCCTGACCAGAATCTGCCAACCTCCCAAGAGGGGTTAATCAATATTCCCATCCCTGATGAGATTAAGGGAGAGGGAGCACACAGATGTCCAGTATGGGCTTTCCTGGAGGTGGTCCCCATATATTGGAGTACCTTGCTAGAGATTGATGCAGTTGTGAAGAACAGCAGATGTACTAGTTTTGAATTATTTACTACCATGATCACTTTTCATTTTGCACATTTTATTGCAGTTCTTATAAGTTTCTGCATACTACAAAAGTTGCAGTAATCTCTACTGTCTAAAAGAGATTTCTTTCTAGGCTGTTATAAGATAGAAGGCCCTTATCCAATCTTGCACACCCACCACTTGCTTCAAATGAAGATTGGGCCAGCAACAAACTTTCTTAAATATTAAATGTTTTCGCATTACTATTGATCCAAAACATACTTAGTCCACCAAAAAGATAAGTCTCATGTTTTAGAATATTTAGAGTATGCCACTGTACACCCTCTAAATCTTCAAGAGGTATACAAATCACTTTTTGTGACTTCGGACAAGCATCTTCACTGACAAAACCCCACTTCGCACTTGTGTGCGGGTTTCAGGATTGTGCTTCAAAGAGAACACGAGCGCCCGCACGGTCCTGCGGTAGGATGTGTTAACGAGATGGGAAGAGAGATAAAAAGCTTCTTGCTCAATACTTTCTGCCAGCAGGTGACCAATCTGAAAACAGAAAGTAAGAAATGAGATCCTTATGTTTAATAAGGAGACTAAACATTTGCAACGGAGGTGGTTTCTTAATCAGCTCAAACAAGGAAATTCATTTCGCATTACAAGTTAAACAGGAAGAGCAATTTCATTTCACTGCAGCAATTAAAGAATAAGGCTGTGTGGTCAATTCCTGGTGTTTTTTTCCCCAACCCATCAGGAAAGTAATCTGTAGTCAGCCTGGGGTATCAAACTCAAAAGCAATTATGAACGGAGGAGTACCATTTCCAATTACACTGATTTCTGCTGGGGTTTTAGACTACTCCAAAACCAAATCCTAGATGTTCTGAATCCTTCACAAAATTGACTGGCAAGGCTGTAAAAGGAAATGAAGACTCTGTGCACAAGTGTCAAGTATAAGTCTGTAGAGATTCTCGGTCATCCAGGTCATGGTTGTCCCAAAGGTGTTTTTTTCAGGAGGCAACTGGACTTTCTTTTTTTTTCTTTTGAAGACGTTTCACTTCTCATCCAAGAAGCTTCTTCAGCTCTGACAGGATAGCGGGGAATGGAAGGATTTATATT